>BDUI01000031.1:848655-871172 GCA_002335545.1 Apodemus speciosus | reverse complement strand
TAATATATATATATATATATATATATATATATATATATATATATATACCATCAACAATTCTTCCTAATTTCAGGCATCTATGAGTTCATGATTCATACCCCACTCTTCATTTTATGTTTTAGCTCTTGTATTATTCTTTTAATTATAATTACTATTCATATCACAAAGTGACCATTTCTATCTTACTTAGGGTTTCTATTCCTGTGATAAGACACCATTACCAAAAGCAACTTGAGGAGAAAAAAGTGTATTTCATCTAATAATTCCCAGTTCACAACCCCAAACTGAGAGATTTCAGGGCAGGAATTTAAGATGGGAACTTGGAGTTAGGTTCTGAAGCAGAAGCCAGGAAGGAAGTTTTCTTTAGTGCTGTCTCCCCATGGCTTCCTCAGCATGCCCTCTTATATCATAAACATTATAGATTCTAGAACATCCTACTCATGGATTGCACTATCCTCACAATGGACAAGGCCCTCCCACATTAATCATTAATCTAGAGCCCTACAGGCTCTCTCTGTTGGTTGGCATTTTCTCAATTAAGATTCCATCTTCCCACATAATTTTAGTTGTGTCACCTTGATCAAAAACTGATCAGTACACACTTTCCAGATGGCCAGTCCTTCCAATAGCCTGGTCTCCTAGGCCATTTTTCCTTCTTCTCTTCTTTCCAGACCTTCAGTGAAAACAACTGTTCATCTGTTCCATGTACCTACTCTCTCATCACTATGCTGTCCTTCCAAATCACTATTCTTGTAAAAACTGATTTAAAAATATTGACTGCCTAGTAAAATCTTATGTTACTGTTCCTCATTTTGCTTCAGGGGTATAAAAGGAGAAAGAAGAATACAGTTTTCTGGTGTTTCCTGTGCCAAGTCCACTTTACATGCATCTGTTCCATACACTCAACTTTCCCCCAGTTAGTATCAAAGTTCCATGTTTATGGACAAGGCCAATCTCTGCATATTTGCACCAGAGCCCAACCCTCTTGCCTACTAAAAGATGTTGCACCAGCAAGCATCCCTTATCTCCAGTACAAATGTTTGTATTAGCAAATGAAGTGGGTGTGTGATCCTTCTCATCTCCAAAACCACTTGCTTCAATGACAATCATCTTTCCAGTTACCAAAACCTTTTTGAGGTACATTGTTTAGAAAAATTTTCCCAAGGACATGCTTATTATTATTGTCATCATATCTATTCTCTTCTCTTTTTCTTCTGGAACTCACTTCATTCTTCTTTAAAAAGTCTTGCCAGTGTCTTCACAGGATGACATGTTATAAAACCTGTTCCATGTCTTAATTGACTAGAGGGCATCCCTTCTGCATGGAAAGATGTTCTCATTTCTTCCAGGATACCATCCCTGCACTCTATCTCAACTACTTCTCCACCCTGAACAGTAAATGTTGGCATGCTGTAGGATTTAGGACTAGAATTGTTGACTTACAAAAGTGCATGCCAAGTCTGTGTCTCCCTTGCAAATACCACAGGGTTATATACAGCATTACTTTGGCGTTTCCTCCTGAATGTTTAGGATCCATTGTTACAGTCTTTTCCACCTTAAAAAACAACAAATTGACTTCTCTAATTGTCTATAAAGTCTACAGATCTCCCCTTTACTCATATTCTACATCTAATTCATTGGAAAATTCTGTTGGTCCTATAGGCTGTATACGTCCAGGATATATTGTTCTCCAGAACCCCAATCTCTATCATTAACACTGTGGACTAAATCATTGCTATTTCTTATTGGGTTTCTTTATATATCCTGGATATACAGATACCACCTCTGGCTTGCTTACAGTCTGAAATTCCTGTGTCAATATACTTCTACTTCATGATTATTCTGCTTAGAGTATTTTCCCCTCAGATGTCTCTCATGTCCTCCAGGTCCCTGTCTAAATGTCACTAGCTGGTGATGCTTTCCATCCTTTATTGTATTTTGTAGACCCCATCCCAAGTTGAGCCTTTATCTCTAACTTGCTGCTATGTCTTAAAAGTGTTCCCAAAGTTAATGTGTTAGAAATCCAATCCCCAGTGTACCAGTGTTGAGAAGTGAGGCCTATGTGAAACGAGGTCACCATGAATGTTCAGTTGAATGATTTCATATCATCATCCCAGGAATAATGTATTCATTCAGGAGGTTCGGTTTATTATAAGTATGATTTTACCACCTTTTGCCCATTTATGCTATCTTGGACCCCAACCTTCTGCCTTTGAGTGATGCAGTTAAAAATTCCTCTCCAGAAGAACCATCTTGTTCTTGGATTTCAGAACTCTCATAGGTAAACACCCTCCTCTTTAGAAATTACCCATTCTGACTCTGTTATAGCAGCACAAATTGGAATAGCATGTTACTTTTAATCATTTCTATAGGTGATATCATTATCACATAACACCAGGCTGTTTTCCATCTGTAAGAAAATGCCATTAGGGCAGGGAAATTTGTCTGTTTGGGTTCTGAGTGCATTCTCACTGCATTGAAAAGTGTGCATGGCATGCCATCTGCCGAGTTATCAGATGAATGAATCTACAGAGTATTTTTATACTCTATAGCAGGGAACACACACAGCAAGAGAGTGAAGATTTCATTCAAATACAAGATGCTCTTTTGCTCTCTCTGCCACTCATTTGTCTGTTGGTTCTGTCTGGACTGCTCACAGACCTGCTCCAGCTGAGCGAGATGGCATGGTGTTCTACTATTGATTCTGTGATCCTTCTTGTCTCTCAGGTGCACTAAATCACATTCTATACATCTAAGGTGAGAAGGTTTTTATGATATTTCCCCAGCGAAACCTCATTTTAGTACTTAACTTTAGTGGCTTAATCTTCCAGATACTGATTATTGGTCCACTTGGGTCTTACTTAATTTTGTCTCTTCTTTTTTCTCTCCTCCCTTCTCTTCTCACTTTTACTACCATCAACTCTCTTCCCTTCTTTTATTACTGAACTAAAGCATGGAAAACCATCTTTTTGTTTGTTATAAGAATTTTGAGAATACAGAGAAAATGAAGCAATACAATTGAGCAGTCCCACTTACGTCTCACCATGGTCAGCATGACGCCTCTCGAATTTTCTGTCTTTAGGAATGATGAGTGCCTTAAGAAATTTATTTAGCAACTGAAGTTTCAGCAATGTTTCACTAAAGAAATTTAAGTATCTTATATATAATGATTACATATCATGCTGAGTATACATTGCATATGTAGTAATATAGGAGACAAATCAAGTCATGCATATGTTTCTTCTATACATCTTTTCTCTATCCCAAAATTCTATCAAGGATAGAGAAAGAAGGTGATGTGGCTCTGTGAGGTAGCGAGCATCTGACTCCTGTACTAACTTTATCTGGAAACTTCCTTAGTATGTGGATGCTTCTATTACATCTCAGCTGTTCAGCTGTCAATATATGTGTTGGAAGGAAAAATTCACCACAGTTTACTCATCTGGAAACCCTGATCCCTGAATTCCTTTTTTAACTTACTCTTCTCCCTCTCAAAAATATAACCCATGGTCACTGTCTTCTGTTATGAAGATAGCCAGTCTGATGATAGGGAGATGAGTGCTTTTAGCTCTAGAATATATATTTCTTTCACAATATACTGAGATGATGATGTGAAAGTACATGCCTTTGATGTACTGAAAACAGACAGAGACAACAATTCACTAAAAGGAGTCTGTATAACTTCAATCAAAGTGGAGCTGGTCATTTGTTCACAGAGCAGATTGTAGATTAGTGAGAATACTGGATCTGATAATTGGCAGCTCAAACATGGCTTCTAGTACCATCAGGATGCTGTGGAAGAATTTAGGAAACAAACCTGGAGGCATCATGGCCACTGTAGGCCTATTTGAGTTCTCTCTTATCCATTGGTGTTGAATGTTTTCTTACAAGGTCAGAGTCTAATCTGATTCAGAGAATTTAAGAATCAGAATGTGGCTGCCCACATCCTCAGACAAAGCTTGGTTTCTAAGCATGTTCTCCTCAACCCCAAGGAAAACGAGTATAGACAACCCCAAATGGCTAGAATTCACTGTGAAGCAAGTAACAGCAGGGATGCAAATGTGGCCAAGTCAGTTTTTTGCTCACTGCTACTTACCTAGAGCATAGACAGCTGTGTTGTGTTGTATAGAGTGGCTCTAGAGAACATGGAGATCTAGCAAAAGCTTACAGGCAACTTGCATCCTCTGGAAAATGAAGAACTAAGGATTGGATGGATTGGACGTCACAGAAGCACATGAGGTTGTGGGCAAGGATGTTGAGGTCTGAATGAGATGTCTGCATGTAAGGAAAGTTTGTAAAAAAAAAAAAAAAAAAACCATGGTGTGGAAGCTAGATGCTCCGTGATTGTAAAGTGCTATACATCCCTCTTTTCTCAGTCCCAGAGAGCCTCCTGGATACCGGAGAATAGGAGAAACTGATGGAAACAAAAGTTTACCTGAAACAGACTGTTCTATTACTCAGCCTCATCCAGGAGCCTGCAGAATTTTCAAACACAAATGCTGAAGGGAGGTAATGTACCTGATTCAGATTCACAGTGCCTAGCCATAAAAAAAAAAAAAAAAAAAAACAAAAAAAAAAAAAAAAAAAAAAAAAATTCTCGGTAAAGGACCTTGAGATGATGAATAAGTATGCTAAATGACAGAATTGTTTACTGCCACATTCTGTAAAGATAAGACCAAACTTATAAAAGAAATGATAAAAGGACAAAGGCAGACACATAGCTGGGATTTTTGTGTTGTTTTGTTTTTTTTATTTGCTTCGTGTTTTTTGTCTCTAAAAAGAAACATATTGTTATGGACATGAATGTCATATTCCAAATTATTATATGAATGAAAAACCAAGTTTATTCTAATGCAGTAATAAGGAAGTGCAGTTTCAAAAGGAAGAAGCAGAGAAAAGATAGGCTTGGCTGTATTAACTGAAGCAGAATGCCAAGGTCACTGTAGCTACAGGAACATTGACAACCACATTAGTGAGGCAGGTTTCATGGTACACAAATGGCTTTGGGTTGTAGTAATGTGAAGAACACTGACACTGTGTATACATACAATAAAGTTTCTGTATATTGCTGTTATCTGAGGAACACTTGAATATTTCGTTTAGAAAACAATAAAAAAATCAAAATATCAACAGGTGATATGGGCTATAAAATGATTGTCACATAAAATATTTTTTCTATTTTAATTTGCTTCAGAACACATGAAAAATATCTGGGGAAGGGATATTTTAATCAGTAATAGAAAAACAAGATAGCAGCCTGTTTTACAAAGAGGTAAGCTCCTACCCGTAGACCTATCTGGTATCTGGATGCTGACCTCTAGGGAGCCTGGAAATATTTCTTTGGGTTGGAGTTAATTTATTGTTTGGACTGTACATTTCCTTCATTCTTGAGAGCTTCCCTACCAGCCTTTTGGGACATGGTGGGAACTTTCAGTATATGATAGGCAAAATGGAAGTAAGATAAGTTATGTAAGTAACATATTTAATTAAGTTATAGGGGTAAGCCCTTGGTAAGAATATTAGCACCTCAGTCTCTCTTCCTCCCCCTATTTATTATCCACTCCTCTTCCTCTTTCTTCTTTTCTATTATGATGGGAGAAAATCTTCATGCTTCCTGCCATGATGCAATGCCACCCAGAGGCCCAAAGTACCAGAGCATGTTGACTATGGCCCCACACCTCTGAAACTATACGCCACAGCAAACATTTTCTCTTTGGATGGCATTTTTATGAAAGGGATTTTGTCACAGTGATGGAAAATTGACTATCACTACTTGGAGGGCTTGAGAATGTCTCTTAGAATTGACAGTACATGTTTTATCTCTCCAATCCATGGGTTCAGGAAAACAAAAACATAGAGTACATACAGATATCTACTTTTAAAGGCATGTGTCATGATTCAAAAAAAATTATAGAGAAGTAAGAACATCTACAGTGGGTTGATTGACATTCTGTATTCTTCCCGGGTGTATGTGTCATTTTTAAAAACATGAATTTATATAGTTCCTACATCAAGATACAGGACCCTACCCGCCTCCAAAGTTAAGGTGAACATACAACTTCCTTTAGCCAATATATTGTCACACACATAATAGTGGGGCTTAGACTTCAAGTGACAATTTTTACTTCTTTCTTGGAAACATATCACTGCTGCAAATACAAGCCTGGTCTGGCTACCAACAGAATGAGCTTACCAAGCTAAGCTCAGTTGATTCACTCAAGAACATCATTGGTCAGCCATTTGTTACATGGCCCTAAAACATGTGAGTGAGTACAAATAAAATTGGCAGTGCTGTCTAGCCAACCTGGGATTGCTTATATATGCATTTGTGAGCTCAGCTGCAACCACCAAAACTATCCAAGTGCTCTGCGAGCATTCAAGGAATAGCAGTCTACTGTTTAAACATAGAGTTTTGGTGCAGTTGTTATCCAGTTGCTGCTCCCCACTGGAGACAGGAAAGCTTCCTCTTAGAGTGATATGAGGGCCAGTGAGCCTATTTATCTTCTTTTAGCTTGGATTACTCGATTCATAAAGTCTGTGTGTACTGCTGTGCTTACTGTGTGGGACACTAAAGATCTTTTATTTGCAATCTTTTGACAACATACATGGGACCTATTATATGTCTAGGGATAAGTCAATTCAATTATTTAAATGAAGTGCCTTACACAGAACAGAGCACATAATTAGCAGTTAACAAATTTTGTCCGTTTTTTACTCTTTTTTATATGTGAGATGGAAGAAAAGAACCTAAAGGGACATAAAGACACTGCATGAGAATAAATTCCGCATGACATGCTTTCTTTCACACATCAAAGGATGAAATAGTTATTTTCTTTATCTTTCTTGAGTGATGTGTTTATTTTGAGAGAAATCACTTCCTTTACACTTCTGTGTACTGGGCATGCGTCCAAACCAACACAAAGAACTTCAGATGACGGCACCCTCTCACCTACTTCTTCAGGGCAGCCATGTGTTGCTTTGCTTTATTGGGCTCTTGTGAAGGTTCTTTTTCTGCCTGGGTGGATGGTAAGTGTTGACATTTACTCAGGTCCAAGGAGATAATATGCTTTTGTGACCTTGAGTCCTTCCGAAGCAGCGGAAGAACAGAACCAAAGAGCTTCATTTTATACAATTGTATTACTTCAAAAGCAAAGGTGAACAGTCACATATTCAATGGCTAGAAAAATAACTTCTACAGAGAACTCTGTTTTGTCTCTCCATATTTCAGAATCTCAAGCAAGGGCTTTAATTTCTCCTTTCTTCTAAGGGTAGGTTGTTTGCAAAAGAAACATGATAATTTGACTTAGCAATAAAAAATACTTGCAGGTTATACGTGGATTCTTCAATATAGTCATCTTATTCCTGAATCTCCTCCAAAATTGTTCTCGCATTTTAAATTAAGTATTTCTAAAGACAGTGCAGCCTATTTTCCTTCCCTCCCTCCCTGAATTTTTCTTCCTTCCTTCCTTTTTTCTTTCTTTTCTCTTTCTTTCTTTCTTTCTTTCTTTCTTTCTTTCTTTCTTTCTTTCTTTCTTTCTCTCTCTTTCTTTCTCTCTTTCTTTCTCTCTCTCTCTTTCTCTCTCTTTCTTTCTTTCTCTCTTTCTTTCTCTCTCTTTCTTTCTTTCTTTCTTTCTTTCTTTCTTTCTTTCTTTCTTTCTTTCTTTCCTTCCATCCCCTCCTTCCTTTACTTCTTCCCATCCCTCATTTTTCCTTCTCTTCTGTCTGTTTCTGGCTTACAAATTAAAATTTTAAGCCTTTCCAGTATACAAGATAGACACCTAGAGAATTGTCACAGAGGATGGAAGGAAACAGATACAGGCTATATTTTTTCAGTCTAATTATTGATTCCAAGAACTGGAACTCAAATCTGCTAATAACCATAATTCTTGGCATATACACCACAGAATTATCAAATTTAGGGTGTGTGTGTGAGGGAATTGAGATATGTATCCACCAGCATATATACTCCAGGTTAAATCTACTAAGTGAGAAGTGTTAGTTCCCACACTAGAGACAGGCAGAAATTGTTGACTTGCATCATATGGGTAAACACATTGCAACTTTCTGGGAAAGGACTATGGTGCTAGGGGTTAGGCTTGCATCACAGGTATAACAACAGCCCAGGGGTATGTGTTGGGCTCCAAAAATAAAAAAGTGTGCTGCACAATGTGAGACACTGTTATTTACTGAAAAAGATCACCCACCATTTTGTCCTTCTGGAATCCCTCTGCTTTTAATGAATCTTTTCAGGGAGGTGTATGTGGGGGGAACTTTTCTTTCCTTGTCTCCATATACACAGTTTGGAAGGAACTGATTTTAGTTGTGTATAGCTTAGAATGAACACACTATACAGTCCTGGTCAATACTACAAAACATCTTGTAGTGACTGGCTTGGAGGTGGGTGTATGATCAAAGTCAGTGTTGCATTCCTGGTATTTTTTTAAAGCAATTAGGAAAGAGCAAATATTCTCTCTGTTGAGATTGCTAAACTGAACTTTGTAGGTGGAGGTATTTTTGTTAGTGTCTTGCCATCTCTTTCCGACCCTCAGATTGAAGTTAGGATAGGAAAACATTCCACCCAATTTGAACTTCTTTCTGTATCCAGCTTTCCTTTGACTTTCAATTTTGATGAGCTTGAACTTGTACTGTACAAGACACTGAGTTTAAGTCTCCATCTAACTCTTTTGCAATATCCTCTAAGCCTACTCAATACAGATATGTAGATCAAACATTATCTCCTTCCAAATGCCATCCCACATCCCATTAGTGGTATAGAAAGTTGTGTAATACAGGATATATATATATATATATATATATATATATATATATATATTAGTGTGGTAAATGAAAATGAGCTAACAACTTAATCTCTCTGAGAAGAAATACATATGACCAAAGGGTATATTGAAAAGAATTCCAACATAATCATGGAAATTAAAATAACAACCATGATGAACTTTTACTGGTAATGAACTATAACACCAGTAGTAGAAATACAAAATAATACAACACAGTGAGAGGCAGAGTGGGAATTACTCAGAAAATTGAGGATAAGGCCACAGGATCCAACACACCCATATCCATTCAAAAAAACTGAAGTCAAGAATTCTGAATGCATATTAGCATTGCATTATTCACTTCATACTGTTCTTACAAGCCAACCTGCATATGTCTGTTGACAGATGAATACATAAAGAATATGAGCAGCACATGCACACATATGAAAATATGCAAACACACACACACACACACACGCATCCAATGATCTTCAATGTAGCTATAAAGTTTAAGAAATTTAAATTTCTTAAATTATATCTATAATATGTAATAGTATAGAGAAACCTTGAGGTTATTTCACTAAGAAAAAATAATTGAACTAGAACTCTAGAATATTAGTTAGGTTATGGAGGTATCTAAATATTCAAAACCACAGGATCAATCAAACATAGTGATGGTATGATTACTATAAATTTAGTTTTCCAGGGACTGAGTTGCCAGAAGAAAACAAAAAGAACTAGTAATTGAGTTCACAATTATTCATTCAAAATTTTTGTAAGGATGGTGAGCTCCAAGTTCAATGAGGGATCCTCAAGAGAATAAGGTGGACAGTCACAGACGAGGACTCTAATGTGTTTCTCTGGCTYCGACATGTAAATATGTGCATGAATGAGTACACATTCATACAATGACAATGTGCCTATATATATATATATATATATATATATATATGTTATATGACACAAATAACATTACATTAAATAATCTTTATAACATCACAATAAAATTGTTCAAGGTAAACCTTTGTAATACAAGAAAGTAAAAAAAAATTAAATGAAGCCTATAGAACATTTTTCTGAATTATAAGACACTGGCATTTGAAATTTACTAAAATATTTATTTGCTGTGTGGGCAACAGTAAGGCATAAATATTGTGAGCCTTGGGATGCAGAGAAAGGGAACCTATTGAGCACAGCTCTTCAGAAATACACATTATAACTACAGAATATTAATGAAAGCAAACTTGGTTATATCTGAAGAAAAATTTTAGAACTGAGGCAATGACTGGTTTTGGTACATTGTTGATGGCTGACTAGTCTATATCTTATAAACTAGTCTATATCTTATAAACCATGATGAATCCTCATATGTGTATATGTTAAAGAAGTCATCATTGCAGTCAGGGAGCTATAATTTTGTATAATCTCCTTCAGAAATCCCTGGTAAATCTGACTGTGTTGGTCATAGATTTCTTGTAGACACTAATTATTTGTGTTGGTCATAAGAACTCTCAACATGAGCATAGGGGGCATAAGAAGGTCTACAACAATGGACATGGGAAGGGCTGGAGATAGACAGGGGAAGAAGGGAAGTAGTGTATTTATATTTTAATTAAATTGTATTTACATATTTATATACTATTATAATGTATTTACATTTTAATTTAAATATATATTTAAAATTCTCAAACTATGATCTGTTCTCCAAAATTACTGAAATAATTACATGTTCAGAGCTGTAGGTATTATATTTTCCAATATGTCTCTAGAACTTGTTACCATTTATAATGGAAATTGAATATCCCTTAGGCATTATATGCTTACTCTGGAAGTATTTTCGAGCCCAGCCTGAAAGATCCATGAAAGGAAATCACAAAATAAAAAGAAAATCTTTTTTTGTGTGATTTCATTTCTACAAAAAAAGCATCCGTCTCAAAACTACTCCTATTTTAATATAATATCACCATGACTATAAATGTAAGATAAGGCATTTGAAATAATTATTATCAGAATAAGAAGGGATGTATTTTGGCTTAATGTGTATAGCATGACTTGAGTTTGCTCAAGTCATTGGCTGCATCTGAGCATCATTCAATTGGAATGCACACTTAACTTAAATCTTTCCTACCCTCTATGTCAGTGCCTTACTCCACTGAAAATGTGACCCACATTTGTCTTAAAGTAGAAGTTACCACTAAAACCCAAATGTCATTAAAAAGGATAATTGGACTTATAGAGATGCTGAGACAATAGGGCTCTGCTTTCCCGGTTCTGGGATGAAAAGCTTTCCTGATGCTACAATGGAGTTTGTAGAACAGAGGCTTGGGAAAGCTACAAATCCTGACCAAGTTACAGCGAACATGTGGAATAATGAAGCAAAAGATCTGCCTGGTCATCTCAAGGCAGATTAGATTTCTAATCACATGACCTGTATTTTGGGTCAGAGAGTGCCCATAAAGAAACTTATATCCTTTTAAAAACTATGTGTCTAGTCATTAACTATGCAAAATAGATTCTTGCAAATTTGTATTTATTTAGTAACTTAGAGTCAAGTGACTGATCTGATTCTCTGATCTGCGGTTGGGTTTCCTTAAAAAAATCACTTAGCAATAGAGATTTGCATGCAGGCAATCCATTTAATAGCCACCTTATAAACAATGGCTGTATGGGAAACAAGATTAGACAGAAAATAAGTTGAATTATCTGCCTTGCAGGAATAGTAGATTCTCAGTTCATCTCATGAAGATTTCTAGAAAAGAAATGACCTAAAGAATTTTCCTGATTTTAAGCACAGACCTCATTTTTATATTTGTATATTGACTCATGCTTAGTTCACAGACCTGAAGGTGAGGCTATAACTTTGGGTGCATAGCTGCCTTCTTAATAGGTGAAAGCTAATCAGCAGCCAATGCTCCAAGCATCTTAGAAAATTAGTGCTCTGATTGTGAAAGAAGATGTGCTGTTTACTATAGTATCTACAGATCCAGGAAATTGGAAAATGCATTTGGTGCTTGGTAGATTTAACTACAAAAAGAAACCTGAAAACATGAGGCAAGCTAGTCCCAAGACCTAAGCAAAGGAGCATGATGATAAGAAATGAGGTTTGGAGTCAGAAGAACAGGAGATTCCACTTTGAATATCCCAGTTTCAACATACTGGAATTGTTTCTCCATATACTAGTTTCTTAGAGCATCACTTTTATACTTAAAAGGCTATGATGTTGATAATAGTACTGTTTTGAGTATGATGAGAAAACACACTTTATTTTGCCAGCAAAGTACTGAGCATATTGAAAACATTTACCCCCTAGCATGTGCCTACCACTTTAAAGGCAGTGAACCTGACACCTTGCACATGTTATCGCTGATGAACTAGAGCAGAATATACCACATTGTAAGAAGAGTTCAGAATTGGCAGAATTCAAAGGTCTATATGCAAGAAAGGGGAGATGAGTACTGAGACAGAAGGACAGCAACAGTTAGAGAAACCAGGGAAAATTCCCTAGAAGAGAGAGAATATGACCTGTGATTTAAAGTGCAAGTATAGAAGTGAGGGAGGTAAGGTGACACTGATGGGGAGAAACAAAAGAGGGAACTCTCAGCTTCAAAAAAGTATGGGCAAAACACAGGATATTTGCATATACTGGAAAGGAAAGGTGTCCTAATTATTCGTCTATTTCTTCCAAGAGACATCATGACCAAGGAAACCTATAAAAGAAAGCATTTAATTGGGGGCCTTGTTACAGTTACAGAGAATGTGTCTGTAACCATCATGGTGGGGAGTATGGCAAGCAGGGATGGTATTGGAGCAGTAACTGTATACTTACATCTTACAGGTAAGATGTAAGAGCACAGACTCTGAAACTTCAAAACCCATGGCAAGTGACACACTTCCTCCACCAAGGTCACATCTAATCATTACCAAAATATTTCCACCAACTAGGGACCAAGCAGAGTGTTCAAATATATGAGCCTATATTGGCCATTCTCATTCAAACCACCACAGACAGCTTCCTATCACTATACTTGGAATTGAAGTTCCTAATCCATACCATGTCTTGAGCCACTTGTTTCAAATTTATCCAGTAACGCTGAAAGGAAAAGATGGTAAAAAGAGTTCACAATCTGTTTAAATGGAATTGACCTGGGGTGGAGAACTAGCTGGCCTATGGCCCACTTGCCCTACCTTGTTAACAACTTTGGACTTGAGGTTTGATGGTCCAGCTAATTAGAACAATTTTCTGAAGTAGCCCATGTTTTAGATAGTTGGCAATCAAATGTCACTCATCTTGTAGTCTTCCACCATCTTTGCCAACACAAGACAGGTCTCTGTACAGTTATAAGGGACACTCATGGAAAGTGAGGTCATTCTATCTAAACAGGTTGTTCTCCATGGCCACATCCAACACTCATCAAACTCTGGTATGCAGAATAGGAAACAATGAGACTCCTTCCCTCTCATGACATATGTCTTCTGAAAGCTTTGCTTTTGATCTGAATTGAAGAGTATTTTATGCTCTAAACTTGGAGGAAGTATAAAACATTAGATGAATATGTTTAAATTTGTATTCATCCCAGAAGGGATTAAAAATTGATCAGTGGAAAGAAAATGCTGCACAAGACTTTAGAATTCACAGCACTCACTAAAACAGTAAAATTATAACTTCATTTGGTTCTTGGCTGTAAGATTCAAAGAAAACACTGAATTTGCTTGCACTTACCTAATCGGAGTCCATTTTCATGTTTCCTAAGAGCTAATAATGATAGCAAACCACTACTATCATCAACATATAGACAGATTGAGGACTTAATGCTTTTAAATTTCTATTTTTGATTAATCCATACTTTATCAAAGTATCATTGTGACATAAGGTTGGTCAAGAAATGAAGAAATCAGTCCATGAACAGTTAAATTGACCTCCAGGATTTGCTGTAAATGGTAAGAGTATAGTGTTTGGGTACAGGGTACACATAAGACTTTACATATTGTACAGCTATGTATAACATATTTTATTATTTACAAATTCTGAGACTTCATTTACTCAATCATACAACTGAATTAAATAAAATAGCATTAAACTGAGTACTATGCAGAGCAAACAAGATATTGCTAAAGCAGTCTGTGTAAGATAGGTTCTCCCTTTAATGTTACACATGATGTACATGGAACAAAGACATCCAGTTAAGGATATAAATGTGGATTCTTGTCATCTGTGAGTCCTGAGACAGCATTACTGTTGCAAACAAACTATCATTATTAAAATTAAGTCACTATCAGCAAGGAATTAATAAGCCTAGTACATCTTCCAAGTATGATGGGAATGTGAAAATCTATCTGGGAGTTCCGTAAGATTCCCTCAGCTACTTTTACCCCATACTAAGTGAGCTTGAAAAACGACCCATGTGGAGTGTGCCATTCTCCCTTCACACTAACTACCTCTGCTTCCTGTATGATGCGTTATTATATAAGTTTGAGCGACACTGTTTAATGTTTATGAATTGCACTGTGATTAGTTGAAGAACATGACCTATAGAAAGCCTCCAACCCAGCCCTGAAGGCCTCTGTGTTCTCAAAGACATCAAAAGCCAGGCACGCATACTACTCTAAACAGCTGCCAAATCATGTATGCTGTAAGAACTCTAACAAATCTGAAACCAACCAAATATTGAAGACGTGACTATGCCACCAAGATTCCTGAGTGTCCAGATGCTCCCTGTCAAGGAACAGAGTGCATAAATGCCATGAACACTCTCCTACAAATACATTCTAATTATTTGTCATCAGCCATCAATGCTCATATTTTAAAAAGGAAGCACTACTATGTGTAACAATGTTTCCTATCTTTCCACGTAAGTCATGGAAACTTGGACAGTGCCTTATTTATGGTCATCTCCCCCAAACTCTTAGGCGACATGGAAGAATATATTTATTAGGAACTTATTTGGTGTTAGGATTGATATCAGGTTCTTTACAATGATAATTTAATTTATTCCTTAAATAATCCTTCAATGATAGGTTTTAGCCTCTCATTCCATTAACTGATTTGAAATGGATAAAATAATTTGGTCAAAATTACAAATTTTGGTGATAGAAACACATTTGTTGGTAGAAACACAATTCTTTTTTTAAATGATGATATTCCTTTATTTGTTCCTTTCTTTAACTATGTTACATAGATTTCACAATTAAACAGATAATTTGTTGATTTAAGAAGAAATATTATCAGATGACTCCATCAATAATAAGCATAACATTTTCAAAACAGTTTAATTGTGAATTTTAATTTAAAAGTTGATTCGTGGAGAGCACACATTATCAGCAATGAAGGGCATTTGCACCTTGTGAACACTTATAAAGAAGGATACCATATCATGAGATGCTTGCCACGTTCAGCGACTGTTTTTCAGAGCTTCAGTATTTTGCTCAGGCCTAGAGTAAGATATCTGCTTATCTTGACTTAGCCTGTTCTATTTTTGAGAATCACAATTCTCATTAAGGTATAGTATTAAACTGTTTAATGTATAATGTTCATTACTGATAACTAACTGGTAGCAATATTTCTCAAAAAAGGCTGAAAATAATAGCCTACTAGCAGGAATAAGAAAATATAGGTATAATAGGCACGATTATTCCCTACCTCCTATACATATGTGCACATACAAAAAGAAGCACAGATCTCAGCTTGGTTAGAAGAGACCTGATGGTCACATATACTAGAGTATTTGCTAAACTGTCCAGACCCACATATCACCAGAAACCCTTCTCCTCTGTTCAGTCTATGAGATCCACGATGTTTGGTCACTTTCAACATATTACAGTGCTGCCATTCTCTCAAAGGCAAATACAAGCAGTCTTATGTGTTAGTTACTTTTTGTTGTTGTGAGAAAAAAGCCATGGCCAAAGTCATTTAATAGAAGAAAGAGTTCCTTTTTGCCAATGATTATTACCAATGTGTAGCTAATATGGAAAATAAATATCAGGTATGATGGCAGAATTAATCCACATGACCTGTGCAGAGATATATGAAACACCATTTTCTGTCATTTCATTCCACCAGCATCAGGAGCACAAAGAGCAATTGGTGATTAATTTATACCAAATATCATATGGTTGAGAGTGGCTCGCAGAGAAATGCTTTGATTACTGTTTAGAAATTTTAATCATGTAATCATTATCAATTAAGATTATATGCCTGCTGTTGAGGTATATACTGCAGACACAGTTCTAGTCCAATAGGTAGGATTTATGGCACCAGATACTTAGTTATTTCCACACATTATTAAATTTCATTAGATTCTTTACTGTGAAAACACTAGGAGTCATTTTGTTAATTTCTTTTCTTCTTTTCTTTTCTTTTCTTTTCTTTCCTTCCTTCCTTCCTCCCTTTCTTTCTTTCTTTCTTTCTTTCTTTCTTTCTTTCTTTCTTTCTTTCTTTCTTTCTTTCTTTCTTTCTTTCTACAAATTTTTGTTTAGTTGTATCCTAGTTCTCTGAGCTCTCTGGTTCTTGGTTACCTAACACATGTTGGGCATGTGCTCTTTCTCATGGAGTGTATCTTAAGACAAATCAGACATTGATTAGCTACTTCTACAAATTTTGTGCCAACATTGACCTTGCATATTTTCCAGGCAGGACAGATTATAAACAAAAGCTGGCGTGACTGGGTTGGTGTTTCTCTTTCAGCAGCCTCCAGAGTACCTTTCCAGAGCACAAAGACTGCAATGTAGGGCTGACAGCTCCATTTAAGCACTAGCTAGACTTCTTCATGTCCAATGACTTGTGTGGATGTTGTCCTCAGCAATGGCACTTTGCTGCCAGTTTTCAAAGAACAATCCTCTGTTTTAGTGACAGCCTGGGTTGCCTAGGGATTTCCATGATACTCACTTGGCCAACAACTCAATTTGAGTGCAACCCAATCCCTCCACTGGAATCCGTTCCTGGCTACAAGAGATGGCCAATCTCCATATCTCTCATTATTCAGAGTCCTCATTAGGATCACCTTCATTGACTCTAGGAAGTTTCCACCACCCTAGGTTTTCACACCAACCCTATACTACCCCTAATTCTGGCCATTTCTCCCCAGACTCTCTCCTTCCATTCCAGTTCCACCCTAACCTGATTCCTCCCACTCCTGTCCACTCCTTAAATCCACTCATAAAATCTATTTTATTTCCCCTTTTCAGGGAAATCAATGAGTTCTCCCTAGATCCTCTTTCTTTACCTAACTTCAGTGGGTCTACAGATTATATGTATTATTTACTTAATAGTTAATATCCCCTTATAACTGAATACATGCCATATTTATCTTTCTGGGTCTGGTTTACCTCACTTAGTATGATATATTTTTCTAGTACAATTTATTTGTCTGCAAGTTTTATTGTATAAATTTTTAAACAGATGAGCAATACTTCACTGTGTAAATGAAACACATTTTCTTTATCCATTCTTCTATTGAGTATCACCTAGTTTCTGGATATTATGAAAAAAAGCCAAAATTAACATGCTTGAGCAAGTATCCTTGTGGTATGGGAGAACATTTTTTAGGTATATGCTTAAGAGGGAGATAGCTGGTATAGTTTTGAGTATAATGATATAATTTTGAGGTAGACTGATTCCCAGTTTTCTGAGGAACCACCATATTCAACTTCTTATAGTTGGTTTTAAAGTCTTTTTCTTGTGTTTCAGTTATGTTGGAATATTCAGAACCTACTGTGACAGGATAGCTGGGCTCCAGTGAAGCCATGCCCTGGCTATTATTGATTGTTTTGTCTTTGTTGGGTGGGAGTTTTGTTTCCTGATTTCTGTTTACTCTCTGCAGTTTTGGAGTCTGATGTCTGTGTATTACCTGCTTTCCTGGCCAGCTCAGCTAGTGTATTCACAGGGAATGATTGCTGATGTTGGAGGCTGGAATACAAGTATAGTTGGGGGAGTGGGGTCAGGAGGGAATGGTCTGTAGAATACATATGATATGTGGGCAGGAGGTAAAGGAGGCTGCACTATGTGTTCTGTTGAAATGCTAGGGATGAGACCAAAGGATTGGGTCTGGAAGAACAGAGAAAGAGAAAAGCAGGTCTAGGAGCAGCCTACCTAGTTTTCACTGCATGTAATCTTTCACCACACTTACTCTGTTCTTGCCATTTATTTCTTGCTTTCCCCTTCTCTCCTCCTGAGACTAGAATTTGTCTTTTTATGGCCTAGGTTAAAAACTCTGTGCCTGGTGAAACCTCCAAAATCACAGAGACCTCTGTTAGAATCAAACAAAACAACCCATTTGTATTACATGCCTCCAGCTTGTGCATTTGGGTTTGGTGACAGCCATGTGAACTCTGAGCTCCCAAGGACCTTGGTGCAGGATCTTGCCCTCTTCGGTCACCTACGTTTGCTCCTTCATGCAGCTAACATAGAGGCTTGCCGTCAAGAGTCTACTCATGTATCTGTGTGTGGAAATATCCTTACCAACCCCTCTCCACAGAGCCCCTCTCCCCATTTCCTTCTCAACCTGACTGCCACCATCATCTCCTGACTACTTCAATTCCCTGTTAAAACATCTCTGAACTTGAACACTCAAGTACTCTTTTCCTCATTGTTCCAAATGCTGACAAAACAAGACTGGGTAACTACAACTGCTACCTTTTAAATGGCTGCATATTTTTTTAGTCCTTTACTTCCAAGCTTAGAAACATCCTCTTAAGACATCCGGAACACTCTTCTAAGATGAGACACTCCATTCCCTTTATTTTTGTGTTGTGTTATTGTATTTTTATTTACTTCCTATTCTCTGATGTTTACAGTACATCCATTATGGTTAGTAACATTTATGGAATGTGTTTCCCAATTGGTGTCTGTGTTCTCCACTAGATACTAGAACTCTGTGATGATATGAACATAGACAGGTTTGTGATCTTACTCGTCTGGATCATTGGCTTCTTGTTACTAAAACACTGGGTTTTTAGTTGGTTATTATATCACTGAATCTTTAAGGCTAAACACACAGGAAACGTAAGAAATGGGCCAAGAGAAAAATACAAAAGGATACAGACACCTTTGTATGATGGGGACCCAGGACATACTTGATAAAAGGCCTTCATTTCACATGAGAGAAAGTCGATATCTAGGACTTGTAAAGACGTCTCCTAAAGTCCCATAGTGAACACTTGCCATTTGCATTCCAATATTCACTATATGGTCCTATTGTCAAAGGCTTCTGGAAACTATGCTATAATCATGGGATATTACTGAAATGACATATTAAGAAAACCAAACACCATAAGCCATCTCTCCTTGCCCAATCAACCCACCCCTGCTTCCCTGTCCTGGTATTCCTCTACACTATAGCATCAAGTCTTTCCAGGACCAAGGGCCTCTACTCCCTTTGGTGTCTAACAAGACCATCCTCTGCTGCCAATGTGTCTGGAGCCATGGGTAGCTCCATGTGTACTCTTTGGTTGATGGTTTTGTCCCTGGGAGCTCTGGGAGTACTGGGTGACTCATATAGTTGTTCCTCCTGTGGTGCTGCAAATCCCTTCAGCTCCTTGGGTCCCTTCTCTAGCTCCCCCATTGGGGACCCTGTGCTCAGTTCATTGGCTGGCTGAAAGTGACCCCCTCTGTATTTGTCATGCACTAGGAGGGGTGAACCAGGAAAGGGGACAACATTTGAAATGTAAATAAAGAATATACCTAATTAAAAAAGAATAAAAAGCAATGAACACGAGGGAGGAAGATATTTTGACTTACCTATGAGTGTACGTACAGTCCATCATGGCGGGGAAGCCGGGACAGCAGGGATGTAAGCTCACATGATGCCCACAGTCTGGAAACAGAAATAAAAGATGTAAAAAAAAGAAAGAAAAAGAAAACCAAATACATCAAGTTTTCACTGAGAAATGAAAGCAAAGCTTAAGGAAATGCCATCTGAATATTTCATAACTAGCATATACATTCTCTCTTCATCACCCCTGAGCAAGGTGTCAGTTTTCTACAAGTATGATAAGAACTGCCAAGGCCAGGACAACTGCCTACATTGTGTCCCTGAAAAGAGGTTTAGGATGCACTGTATAATGGGGAAACTTAGGCTTGTGCTTATTTCTTGGCAAGCCCCTTAAACAAGTTCTCCATTATTCTATGGGATGAAGGGTCTGTTACCAGTACCTGTAGCTATTTATTCATTTGATGCCTTTGTTCACATTTGTCTTCTTGGCTTTCATCATTTTTTTTTTTGTTTCTAAAGAAATGATCCCAAACATCTATCAATAAATCATCTAAACTAGTGCAAAGCAAATATAGCTTTTACTCTGAGATTTACACGACAGTTATTCAATGAACTTGGAGCTAAGCATGGTACTGAATACTGTGTGTAGAGAACTAGTCTATACTGATGACAATGCTATTCTAGAGACTGCAATGTTCCCACCTTCTGAGTACCCTTATAGCTAGAGTCCTGGCTTGCCTCCAGGAGTGGGTGGTTGATTCTCAGTGTCCATAAGGCTTTGGCACTGTCTGTTTTCTTCATTAGTCACCCAAAGAAGACTATAACTGCCTTTGCTTTGACTCCATCAGTGCCTAGAGTAATTTGGCTGCACTCCCAAAGAGCAGGCTAAAAACAGCTGTTCTCCACCATGGAACAAAATACACAGAATCAGAGCAAGATGAGATCTGGGCTTCTGGAAGAAGAACGGTTACAGTTATAGCTGAATGCATGAAATTCTATCCTCTTCTGTAGGTTGGCAGCTTATATGAAAGCCTTGACTAAGCATTAGTAGTTCCTAAAGTTCCCACTTGTCCACCCTTGTCTATGATGATTGATTTCACTGTGGGCTCATTTTCACTACATGAATGTGGGATCTTTGGAGTGCCTAATTTCTTACGAGTTCCACTGCAGGGTGGAAAAGCTAGAACATGCACTGACTGGTAGACAGCCTAGTGACTCAGGAATGTAAGTATTTAACTAATACTAAAGAAAAAATGTGGCCCAGATTTGCAGTTAAGACTGAAGGAAGAGTCATTTGGGCCTGAATTATGCAAGGGTCTATTTCCTTTCTGGACTTCATCAGAACTTCAGGAGAAGAATGCTTGCCTTTTACCTTTGAGGAATTTCTTCAAAGCATTCTTTCTGTCGGTGCCTGTGTTCATGGACAAAGAGACTAGTTTCAACATTCAGAAAAATGCCTCATCATTTCCTCTTGTGTAATCTTAGCAAGGACTGTAGATATTCATCAATGAAGGTCAATGTCCAGTTTCATTTGTGACCAAAGGCTGCTACCAAGTGGTGTGTTAGTGAAGAAAGAGCAGGGACCATATTTTTCCCAGGTAGAGTGTGACTAACATGAGAAGGTAGGATGGTGCAGTAACTCCATAACAGGATAGACTTAGGGCAACTGAGTTCAGATCCAGTAGCACCACATTCAGGTTGCAGAATGTTACTATTCAAGGTTTGATGTTCTTGTTTCTAAGGTGGGGCTAATTACCTAATATCAAAATGTATACAGCATATGAAAGATATACATACACATATATACACACATAAACACATACACATACACGAGGAAAGAGAGAAAGAGAGAGAGAGAGAGAGAGAGAGAGAGTAATGGAGAGAGAGGAGAATCCCTAAGCAAGTAAAAATGAAGTACTCCTACTTTGTGATATGATTCTTAATTTAAAGACTTGACCTCAAACTTGCAATCTTCCTGCCTTAACTTCAACTGTCCCAGTGCTGGAACTACAGACATGTACCACAAAGTCTGGAAGACCCCGTGACATTCTAAATCAGTATTCTAAGACATAAGAGAGCCCTAGATCCTTGCCAAAATTCTAATCTTTTCACCTAGCAAAATGTTACAAGTCTCACAGATAAACCAACAAGTGAGTATTTTGTGCTTGATGATGAATACTTTTTCCTCTACCTACTTATGATGTCTTTTCCTGGCAATGTTAAATTAATGACTCAGTATGTTGGACCTCGTTCATGTGTCAGGAGAGGCTTCACAATCAAGTGTAAGGGCCTTTCCGTATATTAAAGAAGTTTGAACCAAATCTATCTGCAAATTTAGCTTCCCTCCTTTGTTTTCCTTTTCTTTCCTCCTTCCCCCTCTTCTTTGTTGAACTATTTTTTGTCTATCCTAAACATAAACACCAGAATGGGTCATCTGTCAAAGCCTACAGAGAGAAATATTATTTATTAGCTATGTTATACCAAGCCCTTTATAGAAGGTACACTCTATACATGTTTCTACTGTAGCTTTGCAGCACACCTCACTTTCCCCTGTAATGGTAAAAATGATTTTTAAAGCCAACTATCTCCTAAGCAAATATGAGATTGGAAGTATGAGAACCTAATACCCAAGTTCATACTCTTGATTTTCACACTTCCTCATACACATAGCAGAGAAATTGCTAATGCATTTGTTGTGTGCATATGCTAACATGTGTATGTCAGATTGTAATTTTGTGTCTGTGAAAATTTCCAAATATCAGTGTATGCAGAAACAATAGACTAACTTTTTGACTATGATTATATTTTTGTACCAAAAAACTATCATGACCAAAGTTCTTTTATTTAGAAATGCTGAAGAAACTCTGTGATCTATTATTCTTTATGTTTATGCACTTGTACTTAAGATTTGGGAATAATGTTTGTATCATTCCTATGGAGTCACTGCCTTGCAATCTGCTTAGACTACAGATATCTTTTTTTTTATTGGATATATTCTTTATTTACATTTCATTTCCCCTTTTCCTGGTTTCCC
>BDUI01000031.1:831617-848408 GCA_002335545.1 Apodemus speciosus | reverse complement strand
CTTTGGTGTTCCAAGATTCTAGGCTAATATCCACTTATCAGTGAGTGCATGCCTTGGGTATTCTTTTGAGACTGGGTTACTTCACTCAGTATGATGCTCTCCAGCTCCATCCATTTTAGACTACAGATATCTTTCTGACTCTTCACTAAATATGAAACCCAATATTATCTGTGATGATTGACAAATGTCTATATGATGAGGCAATAATGGAGTTTTCATCAGGTATCTATCTATCTATCTATCATCTATCATCTATCTATCTATCTATCTATCTATCTATCTATCTATCTATCTATCTTTAGTTTGCCTTTCTGAATTTGTGATGTTGGCCTATTACCCAAATTGCAATACACACATTTTATTCTTTTGGTTTGCTAATTTTCACTGGGGAGAAGAATTGACTTAGGCATTTAAAGTTTAGGATATTACTTGGTTACAGAGAAGTGGTGCCATGGGGGGTTTAGTTAATTCTTTCTGGATAAATGTGTATATTACCGTCAAAATGGAAGGAATTATGGTCAGAGAGAAGCTCAGCTGTAAAGAAAGATTGCTTCTCTTTTAGAGTACCTGAATTCCTAACACCCATGTCTCATGTTTTGTCCYACCTGTAATTCAGCTCCAAAGAATCTTAGACCCTCTTCTTCTGATATTGCCTTCTGGCCTTTAAGAACAATCATCTCTCTGGGGAATTAAAGGCATTTCATGTTGTAGTCATGTCTGTTTTACTGGAGTTCTAACAAAGAGCTTGTCGTTAAGAATAGAGATGATGCTCCTCCATTGGAGACCCTCTGCTCAATCCAATGATTGGCTGAGAATTTCCCCCTCTGTATTTGTCAGGCACTGGCAGAGACTCTCAGGAGACAGCAATATCATGCTCCTGTCAGTAAACACTTGTTGGCATCTATAATAGAGTTTGGGTTTGGTAACTGTATATGGGATGGATCCCTACATGGGCCAATCTCTGGATGGTCTTTCCTTCAGTCTCTGTTCTATACTTTGTCTCTGTATCTCCTCCCATTGGTATTTTGTTCGTGCTACTAAGGAGGACTGAAGCATCCACACTTTGATCTTCCTTCTTCTTGAGTTTCATGTGGTCTGTGAATTGTATCTTGGATATTCTGAGATTCTGGGCTAATATCCACTTATCAGTGAGTACATACCATGTGTGTTCTTTTGTGATTGGGTTACCACACTCAGGATGATATTTTCTAGTTCTATCCATTTACCTAATAATTTCACGAATTCATTGTTTTTAATAGCTGAGTAGTACTCCATTGTGTAAATGTACCACATTTTCTGTATATATTCTTCTGGTGAGGGACACCTGGGTTGTTTCCAGCTTCTGGGTATTATAAATAAGGCTGCTATGAACATAGTGGAACATGTGTCCTTATTACATATTGGAGCACTTTCTGGGAGCTGAATAGGTTTGCAGCCCAGTAGGGAGAATAACAGTATTAACCAACCAGTATCCCCAGAGCTCCCAGGGACTAAACCTCCAAACAGAGTACACATGGAGGGACCCATGGCTCCAGCTGCATATGTAGCAGAGGATGGCCTTGTCAGACATCAATGAGAGGCCCTTGGTCCTGTGGAGGCTCAATGCCCCAATGTAGAGGAATGCCAGGACAGGGAAACAGGAGTGGGTGTGTTAGAGAGCAGGGAGAGGGTGGATGGGATAGGGGGTTTTCAGAGGTGAAACCAAGAATTTAAAATGTAAATAAAGAAAATATCTAATAAACAAAGGATATGGGACAGGTAAAAGCCAATGTGAAAATAAGGAGATTTTATGAGGAAAATTAACAGTATAAAGATAGAATTTTTATTTAAAATATGTTGTTATGAGAAGAAATGTTGAATAGTGTATGACTTTTGTCTTCAAGTAAAATGGTTGGCTTTTCCTTGTCTGAAAAGAAGGAAAGACAGAGAAAAAGTAAAGGTTTAAAAGGGTCTGGGCATCACACAACTTCATTTAAGAGAATTTTATGAAAGAAAATATCTTTATGATCAACTTAGCTATCACTAAAAGCAAATTTTTACATAATTTTCTAACACTTGTAGATTAAGAAACTAATCTAGGCCTACAATCTGATTCCTTATGCTTAATGCGAATTTTTCTTTAGAGATTACTATGCTTTTAATAAAGGTTACAAAAACCATACTAGAAAAGAAAGATTTGTTTCAAATCAGTGTAATCTCTTATAATTTGTTATAGTTATTAGAATTTTGTTATTTAGGCAAATATCTTGTGTGAGTGTGTGTGTGTGTGTGTGTGTGTGTGTGTGTGTGTGTGTGTGTGTACTTTGAGTCTTTTAAATAGTTACTTTACACTTGGCTAAATTTAGTTATACAGGTTAAGCTAATGACTGTTAATTCAAAAGAGAGTTGTGGTCATATCTTATATTAAATTTCTAAACATTATGTAAAATGTATAACAATATTATGAGTGTAGGATAAGGAAGCCTATTGTGACTTTTAAAATAAAATAATGTTAGAAATAAAAAAAAGAATCGAGATGATGTACATGATTTGCTTTATTCTCTGGCGTGTGACAGGAAGGTGTTACATTTTCCTCTCTGAGTATCCAGCTACCTAGAACAGCCTCCAAATCTCAATAATCCTCAAGAGTGACTTCTTTTTAAAATGAATTCCTTAATGGCCTATGTCGTCCTTCGGGATATTTGAGAGAACTGCCCCTATAAACAGGATCCTCATATAGTCTATGATAAGATGGCACTGTGATTTAATCTTTCAGGTTTCAAGGAGGAAGGATTAGGGCACCAATCCTATTGACTGGATGGTTTTGTTTTCAGTTTTGGTTTATTAATAATCTTTATCTTGACTGATTCCTTAAAGGAGAATCTTGGGTTCCTATATATTTATCATTAAATATTTGGGCAGATGTCTTGGCTGGAAGAATATTCTTACTAGAGAACTCAGGTTGTTTTCCTCATGCTTTCCTTATGTGATGCTCCCTGGAGATTGCTGATTAGACAAATGAATTTAGTAAAGACTTAAAGCTGAATCCCTTGCTTTTTAAATTTATCACCCACTCCAATAGAAATACCAAGGAACTGGTAGAACTGTTTTTGTAATACGTAGATAATTCCTTAATTGAAGCCTTGGTTGCAGAAGGAATCATTTATATAGAGTCTCTGTAATTATTTGTTTTCTTTAAGGATGGTGATTTTAGTTCCTCATCTCTGAATAAGTTAAAAACTGAATCCCCATTTTGCTCATGTTACCTAGATGAGCAAAAGAATATCTAAACTGATGTATACATTCTAGCTGCCAAGAGAAAAACCTATTCAACATGATGCTTAGCCTATTTTGAGAGCAGCTTCAATCTGTGATCTGGTAAACAGTCTTACATTTTTATAGGGGCTAAAATTCCTACATCAAATGGCTCCCATCACCTAGATATCTTGTAACAATAACACTGCTGATTCAGTCATTAATCTTAAATATCTAGGGACCACTAAAGCATTGTAACCCACTGGCTAAGACTATGGTAATAGCCGTGTAAATCCCCTCTATAATCTGGCCCCTTTTATGACCAGCCAGCCAATGCTTGCTTTTAAATCATCTCAACTGAAAAGAACCTTGTAGAAGAAATATCACATACATACATACATACCCCAGATTCTTTGTAAGGCCTACTTTCTGTTTTACAAATGGAGTTCTTAATCTGCCTCCTTCCAGATTAGCAATGTCCTGTTAAGTAAACAAGTAGGAAATTTCAAAGGAAAAACCAGGAATCATAATCATTACTAGCTGCTGTGTTAAGCACCGTTCACGGAGAACACCCTTCGCTGTACTTTGACGGCATTGATGCCTTTGTAGCTGGATAAATGTATAACTATAAGGCTAGACACCACCCTGTCCCAAGAATAAGCCCTGCACTGAGCAAAGTGCTGAGGGATGGACTTTGGCCTTGTTCACAATTTATCTGGAGCCGTTACTGACTTTGAAGTTAGACCTACCAGACTGACTCTACTTCTTATTTTGGGTAAATTATTCATTTATTTATCCATTTATTTACTATACAAATATTTTGTGGCACAAGTAACTATACGTTATGCATAAAAAGTGTTGGGAACTCAGAGAAAACAGCATTAGGGGGGATCAGAGAGGACATCTGGAGCAAACAGGAATGGGATATCAGTCCTAAGATTTTATATTCTTTATAAATGGTCATTATGGTTCCTGCCTTCAAAACGATTGCTGTGTTAAATGAAATGGTACTTGCTAAGTGGATAAGTATATCAGAGTGAGCTTTGGAATTGATATGTCTTCCCAATCCTTTTGTCTGATTATAAGAATTATACTTTTATTTAACATAATTACCTAATGGCATAATGTAAAGAAAGGATAAAAATGACTTACATTTTATATCTGAAAGATGTTTACATACTGTTAAAAATCTTATCATATGTCTTTCTAAGCTTCTAGATTGTTTCAGAAGTTTATATTTTGTAGCCATTGTATATTAGTCCATGCATTTACACCTTTGCATAAAGCTATGTATCATAAGTTTCATATCTCATAATAGTCACTGTAAATATTATCTTCAGTGACCTCATATTGGATCATATGGAATTAGTATGGTTTTACATAGAACTCAGTCATTCCTAGTCATTTAGAATGATTTCTATTCATAGTCATTATAATCCAATTTTGACCATTGTAGATCAAGTTTGAATGAACATCTCTGTGCCTGTTTTTTTTATTATTATTGCTATTATTTCCTTAGGCTAGCTGCCCAGAGTTGGAATGACTGGGTCCTATGCTATGAATATTTTTAAGGCTCTGTTGTTGTACTGCCAAATTGTCTTCCAAAGGGGTCATAACAATTTACATTCTGCCTGGGAGTGAGTGAGGAGGCCTGTCTCCCCTTATGCTCGCCAGCTAAACTCAAGTTTACGCTACTGCCATGCGTCCTTCAATCCTCAGAGCACCAGGTTTTAAAAATTCAACTTAGATTCATTTTTGGCTTCTGAATTTAAAAGTGCTGTGCGTACACTGAAATTGCTGGGCAAATAAAGAAAAAAAAATTAAACACGTAAAACAAACCAAAATAAGAGTAAATGCACTGACCGTCCAACTACTCTTACAGATCATGCAATTCCAATTCGTATATGTATTCTTTTTCAGACTCATTTAGTACTATATGTCTTTAAATTTATATTTCTGCAAGTCATCAATAATAACTTTATTTTATTTAAAAAAATTTTAGGTTGACACACAAGATAATGGATTTTATTTTGGCATTTCCATGCATAGCTAACATTAGTTTTTTTTTAACCCCCCTTTCTCTTCCCTAACCCCCAATCCTATTGCTGATACTTTTCTTTGAAACTGTTACTTGAAATACAATTGCGTATTCAATTCTTATCTGGCTAGATCGATTTCGAATTCTCCCCATTGCTCTGTATATGTGAGAAATTAAAAATTTTTATCAAAGTCTTCAGAGTTTCTCAACTTTGACATATTTTGTCCTGAATAGTAATTTGTTAGTGAAAAACTGTCTTATGTGTCATAGCAGTTCTTAGCTCTCTGGCCTCCAAGAACTGTGAAAACCAAAAATACTTTCAGACATTACCAGATGTCCTCTGGGTAACAAACCCCAGGATGACACCCACCACGTTGTGCTGCTTGAGTTACTTGTCAGCTTATAGACAAGCATCCTGCCAAGGGCATGTCTCGCCAGCTGGTGAAGCCCATTCAAACTTTCTACAGTACTGGCTATAAAGGCCGTTCACACACAAAGTGGAGAATTCCCAATTCTGGAATTTTTCTGAGCTCATCACCATTATTGCTTTTAACTAAACATATACAGAGTATGTTATCTTTGTCACATACTGTTTAAATATCAAAGACACTTATCATTTCCAAGGTAAAGATTTCCTTTACTTTTTCTCTTAGCTATAAACCATTTCTTACTTTGGTATGTGTACACCTAATGAGTATGAGGATATCTCTTTACTCCTTTCTTTTTTCAGATAGGGATTGAACAATTTATTTAAAATACGAGCTGAAGTGAGTTGAGCATAGCAAAACAGAGTGGCCTATTCTACCTCTCTTTCAATGACAGACCTTATTAAATTGTCTTTATTTAACTCTCTCTCCTCCCTCTCTTTCTCTCTCCTCTCTCTCTCCTCTCTCTCCACCTCCCTCCCTCCCTTCTCCCTCCTCCCTCCCTCCTCTGTATTTGTTTTGTGAAGGTACATGTATATGTATGTGTTTGTCTGTGGAGAGTAGAGGTCAACCACAGGTGTGTGTCTTCTCTGCAAGTCTTTACTTTATTTCCTGAGATATGACCTCTCGCTGAATCTGTTTCGTTTAGACTGGCTGGCCAGTAAGCCTTTGGAGTCCTCTTGACTCCATGTCTCCCAAGGTGGCTTAGAGATGCATGCTTCCGTGACCAGCTTCCTGTGGGTGCAGTGTATGCAAGCTCATGTCCTCATGCTTGTATATCAAGCACATTATCTTCAGAATCATCTTCCTAGCTCCTTAATGACTTTTGATCCTTGAGATCAAAACCTGATATAATACTAAGCATTCAAGCCCTAAATTTAATCTTTTGGCCACTGTGTTGCATCAAGGATTCTTCTTTCATCTCCCAACTAAAGATTCTCAAAGCATTATTCACATTACCCCTAATTTAGGCTTATCATATTGACAGGGAAGTTCTCTTGGACATTAGTTATGACAGCATACCCTATAGGAGCTAGGTACAGTATTAGTGAACTATCAAGTAGTGGATAGGAAGGAACCACAGAAACCAGTTGTTTTATGTCCTCTTTTCATAAGTGCAAAAACAGAAGCTTGGATAAAAAGTATTTGTCTAATTATAATAGCTACCTTCTTACCATGAACCACAATTAGAAACTCGTTTTTCAGACTGCTAGTACATGGGAAGACACTCAGAGGATCAAGGACACAGCTTAAGAAACACGCACGCATGCGCGCACACACACATACACACACACATACATCTGCTAACTCTGTTATTATAGGTATCTAGAGAAAGGAAATGATTTGAATCGCAGGCACAACTTATAACAATGGTATCTATAAAGACCCAGAATTAGTGACATCTTCAGGCAATTGTGTCTGTCTTGAGGATAGTGACTAAGGATAATAAAATGCACTTGCTTAGCTGAGTATGAATACAGAAAGAAATGAACCATATATATTGCTACAGCTGGAGGGCTGGTGCTCTCCCTCTCCAGACTGGTACTGTAATCACAGGAACTGACTACAAGAGTAGGATACCAGTTAATGCTACTCCAGATCTCTGAACAAATGAACCCTACCCAGAAGAGTTTTCTTTCGTTTTCCACCTCTCCTACTTCTACCTACATCTGAGAGCTAAACAAAGCCTCCTCTAAGAGGCAGAAAAAAAAAAACACTGATTGCTAAAATGAGCTGTTCTTAAATTGAACCAATATGTGCCAGCAGCACTTTTTAAAAGTAATGGTGTGAATTTTGTTTAATCCTCACTATTTGGGCTAGTTTCAGTTTCCCAAGCATCAACTGCTCAATAAATGGACAACATAAATAAACAATGTTTCTATTTCGCAAGATACCCGTGATTACCCAGGGAACCTTATCTTTACCTCATTGCAGCCTTTTCTCTGTCAACTCATAAACTTCTTATTTGCTCTGTGACTCAGCATACCTGTGACAATAACTATATGGCAATTCATAGATATCAACAGGATGTTTGGTTTGGGTTAGCCATGAATAAATACTGATACCACTAATCCAAAAAATCACCAGTATGATAAAAATAAATATTCTGACCTTGCGGTGAGTGAGTAATTGGACATGAATTACATTTGTCTTTCTGATAATGATGCAAAACAGAATGGCAAAGCAAAGGGACATCCTGTATTTATGTGCTCCTACTACAATGGGTAATTAAGTGGAGTTGAATAGTTTAAGGTCATACTGTGGTCCTTGCTTTGTACAGTTCAAGTGGAGGTGGTAAACAGCAATGCCCTCCAATAGTAAGGGCCAGGAGCACAGTGTTAGTTGCTACTCTGGGCTATGCTATGCCTAGTTGTAGCTGCTTGTCTTGAGCTCAAATGAGATGAAATATGGGCATGTCACAAATAGTAAGAGACTTGTAATATATAAGTTAATATTATTGCTTCTCTATAAATAATTTATGTTTCTAGCCCCATTTAAAGTCAATGGCTCTTAACCCTTATGAACAGTGATGAACTACATTACAATAAATGCTACAGGGTCTCTTCTCAGAGGAGGAATTCAGCTCTAAACACATTTGGGAGCATACATTCAATGCTGTCTTTATTAAATTTCAGAAGGTTCTTAGCACTTGAGCAAACATTTCAGGGCTCCCTGTGAACTAGATCACAATCTCTTGATTCAAGATGTTTTGGTGTAAATAAATAAATAGATAAATAAATAAATAAATAAATAAATAAATAAATAAATAAATAAATAACTGGCTTTCTGTACTGTCCAGCGGAGAAACTAGGGTGTAGATAGATGTGTCATTTTAATCATATGCTTCAGTAGTCAGACAGGCCTATAATCCCAGCACTCAGGAGGCTGAGATACATATTAGAAGACACCCTTGACATGCAAGAGTACCAGGCCACCCAGTTAAGGCTACATACCAAAACACTGTTTAAAAAGCATTTCTGATTCCCTTTCCACTTGAAAACTGAGGCAGAGAAATGTTAAATAACTTGTTCAAGATCAGGACTGGCCTCCAGGGTATAAGACTTCTATTGAATCACAGGGTTTCACTACTGAATGGAATCTTGTTTTGCTGAGTTCTCTGTGGTGGTCAACTCAAAAGCTTGATCCTGTACTTTTGGCTTACTGCAGTCACTAAGCAGATTCAGTGGGTTTAGAAAACAGTCCAGGAAGTCAAGAGGTGAGTGATGGGACAGTATCGGAAGGAGTATGGAGTAGCTCTCATCAAAGCACATGATATCCAGGTATTAAATTCCCAAACAATAAGAGAATTCATTATGTAAACATATGAAAAATTTCAAAGAATAAATAGATGAGATAAAGTGAACCAAAGACCAGATGTTTTGTTATGGCATATCCCTTAATATCAGCAGCGGAGTCAGAAACAAGTAGATGCTATGGTCCAGGACAGCCTGGGATATCCACTCTGTCTCAGACCCACAAGTTATTGTTTTTTCATTGTCTCACTCAAATAATAGTCCTGCCTATGATCACACAGTGTGCTCTCTGAAAGGATGGATCTGATCCCTTACCCTCCCTTCTCAGCCCACTGTTTCTCTACTATGTCCCTCTACTACCCTTATGTCTACTCATGTAGTCCTTGCTTAGCTCTTCAGTAGAACCCCAATTCTACAAAGGCAGGGACTCGATTCCTAATCTCCCTTCTCTGATTTAAAATTGGTATGTGGCCAGTCTACATAAATATTGGTCAGGGTAAAAAAGTCTTACCTATGTGCAGTTAGCATCCTTAAGTATCCTCTCCCATTTGCTCATTATTGCAGCAGATTGCACATAGAGCACTCAGAAATTTAGGAGGTAATCCAATTGGCCTGCCACTCTTGAAATAAGAAACTATCAACTTGAAAAGAAACTATTCTAACTGGAAGGAAAATAGACACCGTAATTAAAGAAGAAAGTTATTGTCATCACATGAGATTCTTGGGAAAATTAAGGAACAAGAAAATCTGTCAACCTTTTCATAGCTAATTGAGTACTAAGGTCTTGGTACTAACATATTCTTTACCTCACCTAAATTAGCTATCCCTTAACACTAAGTGTGTACTTTCTTCTCCATTCTACTGGAAACAAAACTTAGAGGCGTTCACTCTCCTCTCTTGAGCTTCCTTACTGAACAGGCAATAAATTTGTGAATAGACTGTCTGGATTGATGGTTATTATTAATTATGGTTAAAAAGCCAATTTTAGTGACTTGTGACCTCAGCTCTTTCAGAAAATAGACAAGAATATTCCTCATTCATGGTGTTATTCAAGTTGCTTGAGAAGAATGGCAGGTTTTGTTTGCTCCAGGTTGTTCTTAGGGTCTAATTCAAGTAAGTCAACCAACAAATCATTTACCAAGTAGTTAAGTCAGTTATCTTTGTTTGGATGTGAAACATCAAAAAAAAAAAGTCAGCTTGCAGAAAGGAGCAGTGTATTTCGGTTCACAGTCTCAGAGGGTTCAGTCCACAGTTATTTGGCTTGACTGCTCAGGGTGGAAAAATGCATCATGATGATCAAAGCATGGTTTGAAGGAAAGCTGCTCTTTTGGTTTTTACTAAGAAGTAAAAAACAGAGGCGAAGGGATGTGAATACAGTATCTCCCTCAAGGACTGCCTCAATGATCTGTATTTTTCTACTAGACCCCAACTCCCAAAGGTGATGTTGTCTCATTAGTGCATGCACTGTCCATCAAGTGTTTGAAAGATTCCTGGGATCCAAACTGTTCCAAGGACTGATGTATCTCAAGGGAGTGACAGGGAAATGTGTATTCACTGAACAGTGTTAGAATGATATTAGTAGAGAGGCAATATTGCAGAGATGACTCTGAGCCCCCTGTGATTAGAAATAGAGGAGAGAAAAGGACAGCTGAGAAAATACCAAAGACCTTGTGTAAGAACTAGAGGTGTTTGGGCTGCATGTATTGGAAACTAGATTAGAAGACATGGGAAGGGAGTTGAAAGGCATGCTGTGAAGTTCTGGGGTATCTGTCAGTGGGGATCAACACCAATAGATTTGCAATAAACGTTTCAATCAGAGCTAAGTCTGTGGCAATGATAGAGGAAGAGAGAGAAATGTGGCATTTAGAATCAGCATTCAGAGTCCTATTTACTTCTCAGATCCATAAAAAATATATGATTAGTTCCATTTTGCAGATGAGATAGAGGTTTATAAAGGACAATGACTTTCTGAGGTCTTACACTTAATCAGGTACACAGCTACAAGTTGTGCCTAATCTGTCTGATCTGATATCTTGGAAAAATATAAAAGAACAAACTAGGCTGAAGTAAAAAAAATAGCTAAATGCAGTATTGCAATGGAAAGATACTAAGTAGGCCTAATCCATACTAACCTATTACTAGACTTCTTTGGTTGGTAAGTTGTTGGAAATCTGTGAGTTTGGATGTCTGCACCACAGCCTCCATTGCTCCCTATTGCCCACAAAGCTCCTGGCTTCTTTATTTGTTCCTGCAAACTCCTACCAGGTAATTTGACAAAGAGTCACAGGATGGGAAGTCGTAAGTAAGCAGAGCTCATTAAAACTAATGTTTACCTAATAAAATGTTATCAGTCAAAGGTTGGAAATAAAATTTAGGCAAACGAAAACAAAAAAACAAAAAGAGGGTTAAGCTGAAAGTGACATTTAGGAGCTTCTGTAAACAGAGAAACAGGAAGTCTGTGGATCCACATTCCATCCAGATGAGAGGAGCACAGGAAGTGAGAACAGGCAGTGGGAGAGATAATGGGTTCCTCTCCTGCCTTCTGCTTGGAGCTGGGCCTGAGATGGGAATGGTGAGGAGGGCCATCTGGCCTGAGTAAGTGAAGGATAAGAGGGCTCGGAGCCTTGAGCATCCTGTTCTCAGCTGCCCAACACCTAACACATCCTGGTCCTTATCAAGATAGCCCTGTAGATCAAAGTGGAGGCAATTCAGTGCCCTTGTCTGGATGGAGAAAGGAATGTTTTCCCATATGGGAGCCAGGAATAAACTGGTAAAGAACAGATATGTTATAAATGAAGGTTAAAAAAAGGCATGATGTGCTATGGTAATCTGATATTACACATATAAAATAATTTTAATTCTTTTTATTGGGGAATGGCAAATAGTGGCCCACAGGCCAACTCACCTCTGTCATCTGGCTTATCAGAGAGAAAGAAAATCTGCTGACATGGCTGTAATGGCAAAATACTGATGATAACTTTTGTAACTGTTGAATCATAATTTTAAAATGTGATCTTTATCATTTATTTTTTCTCATAGCTATGTTTTATTTTTGTGTTGGGTCGAAAAGGAGGATTTAAAAATATCTGGCTACAGATGAAAATGGGTGAAGCATTTTCGTTTCACTCTGTTCTGGGTTCATCTATGCAAAGTGAGTCATTTTTGCTTGCGTTTCTCTGAATTAGGAAGTCCCAAAGCGAAGTCCCAGGGGTAATGATCTGCTGCAGGTTTATAGCAGGCCCTTCGAAAGGTGGGTGTATAACTGGGGAATCCCTGTGTTTTCCACAGTCTATGGAGGCTTGGCCAAAGTACACATGACACGTCCCATACACAAGAGTGAAAGGGGCATGTGAGACAATGGAAAAAAAGACTCATTTCCATAAGCAGTGATCTAAAGTCTACCAACAGAGATACCTTTTGAATGCTGAGAGGATGCATAACCTCTTTGAACTGTAGTTTCCTAGTCAGGGCTATCTCATACATCCTCCCGACATCCATTCCAGCTCCCTATTCTGTAATCTGATAGCTCGTGCATGAGGAACCTTGCTCAGTTCCTCACTACATGGAAGATCATGGTTCTCATAAAATCAGCCCTGCAGTTCACTGTTCCTTTTGTCCAAACCCACTTCTAGACGTTACAAGCCACAGAGAAGAGGGCTCCTCTCTCCTTCATGAGCTTCCTAGGACACCTGATAACCCATGAGAACTCTATCTCCAATAGAGATGCTACCTCTGCCTCTCCCATCCCTGTACCTCTTCTTCTCTGATTTTAATGTTTTGCAATACATGCCCTGTAACACGCATCATTTCACGTGTTGTTCGAAGACATTTGGTCTCTATGGGAAAGAAACACAAATCTGTCGGCTGTGCTTCGGCTACCAAGAAAAGTTCAAAAATAGCTAAAAAACGTCAGTTCACCAGAAGAAAAATTCAAATAGATATTTTTCCTTTTAGGTCATTTTTCTAGTTTCTGTTTTCAGTGGGGATTTCATGGTGGGAACTATTGAACCCCCAAGAGCTGAACATTTTGAGACAACAAAAGTAGGGACACCTACAGATCTTTTCATGTAATAATTTTCCAGCTAGGTACGGGCAGCATCCTTTTTATGACTAACATTGTTTTTCCATGTCATGGGACAAGCCAATTATCTGGAAGAACATAATGTGGCAGACGAAAACCAGAAACTATATAACCTTCGTAGAGAAAATGAAAAAGAAAGTAATCTCAAATTGACTCAAATCTCAAACGACTGCATTTTTTTTCTTCAAACATGTTCTGATAGACACTTTTTGGTATCCATAACCTGACTGCCTGAAACTTGCTTCTTAAGATCTTTTGACACCTGGAACCCAAAGACTTTTCCTTAGGAGGGTCTAAGTAGCAGACCCTTATGATATCAGCACTTGAGGGGCCGAGGCCAGATAATCACCCAGAATTCAAAGCCATCTTGGGATACATAGAGAGTTCCTGGACACTAGAGTTGACCTTGTTTTAAAACCCACAAAAATAAAACAGAGCAAAACAAAACAAGATGTTATCTCCATCTCCACTCCACGGGTCATGACAAGCTGGTGAAGATGACTGCATTTTCTGTGAAGTATCAGGAACCTAGCAAAGGTTATCTGTATGTTCCTGTCCTTGCTTCCTTACATTTCCACTTCCCTGAGTCCACTGGGAGCACAGGAGTTTTGGCCAACCCTGATGCGCTGCCTGAAAACACACCAGACTGTAGTTATAAGGCCTTACAGGGAAACTCTCTGAGTCATGCTGGGGGAACCAATCTGATGGAAGCTTGTTATGGCATTTAGAGTTTTACTTTAAAGTTAGTAGCTGGTTTGAAATTAAGAACATATGTGAAGACTGCAGCTGTCTTTAGTATTACAAAGAACCAAACAAGCAGAGCAAGGTGCTCATGCCTGTTATCCTAGCACTTGGGGGATGGGGGCAGCAAGATCACAAGTTCATGGTTGCCCTCAGATATGTAGAGTCTGAGGCTTACAATTCTGAGACCCTATTTCAAGTCAACTGTAATAAACAGGTCCATAGTCATCACATGTTTAGCAATTGAGTAGCATGGCTACCAAATCTGGGCTAAAAAGATACGACTACTTTGCCTCACTGGTAGCCTCACAGTTAGTTTTTCTCTAACTGTGTAGGGCTGAGCACAACAACGTCAGCAAGCTGGTAGGAGGTACATCCCTTGTCTTGTATATTAAAGGGTCTACTGTTTGCCATAGATCATAAAAGTGGAGATGGGGTAGGGCTGAGATGCAGAAAATGTGGAGGGGTAGTTGTCCTCTATAATTGTTCTCTGTCTTGCTTCTGGCCTCCTACTCCTACCCACTCCATCCGGTGACTTTCCTTCTCCCTTCCTTGGGATCAGTATGGAACACACATGAAAGAAATCCCTCCTGATCTATTTCCCTTTTATCACCAAATGTTTTATATTACCATTTAAAATATTTACTTTGAAGTTTCCTCCTTTTTATATGTTTGTTCACTAAACAATATTTTGGGCGGCAAGCATGCTGTGTCCCATAAAGGAAGACCCACAATTAAGGTTTCTTTCCTATTTCCACACAATTCAGAACATTATCAATCCATGGCCATTGGATGCTCATAGTAGCTGCTTTACGAGAGCAGTCACTATACCCATTTGACAGGGGAGGCAACTGACTTCATGAGGAGAAATGGGCAAGGGCTAGGATTACAGATTACTACTTTCTGGTCAACTAAGCACTGAGCCACACTAAAGGAGAGGGCACAAGAAAAACAAGAGTAACGTGGTCGGAGAGAGAAACATGGTAGAAATCCATTAGCTTCCTTGAAGGAGCAGTGAGCGTCTCAAACTTTGATGGGGAGAGAAAGGATCAGAGGGGGAGAAAAGCAGATGGATTCATGCCCTTGACTCTACCCCCGCCCTCATTCTCTTTTTAATGCTTGGTCATTTTTTGGCCAGCTTTCAAACTCTAGGAAACACTCTGGAATTTTAGAGTTAGGAGGGGTTTCCTTTGCAGGTTGGGCTATTGTAACTTTACGAGAAATTGTTCAAAACTTCCTCTTACCAGTCATAAACCAGTCTTTTGAATGAATTCTTTATTCATGAAGTGGTTAACCCTTCTCCTTTCTGACTCATCCTTTGATACCACTTAGCTTTTAGAGTAAGGTAAAGCCCAAGACATCCTCATATATAAACACATATACATATCTTCAGCCTTATATACTAAACATCCAGAAACTCATACATGCATAAAATCAAATAAACACCTATGTAACTCTCTCCACACACTGGCATGACTCTCTCTTGTGGATGGAGAAATAGATTCAAAATACCCAGACATCCATATATTCATAAGAAGATTTTCCCCCCTTTTTAAAAACAAGCAGGAAGTCTTGCTGACTGTAGCTGTCATGGCTTCTTTTATCTTTTTCTATTACTGGGGTATGGATATGCTTCCTGCACGAAGTGAGTGGCAATGTAGAAATACACTCGCATTCCTGTACTTGGTAGTATTGCATATGTGGTCTCCAGAAGGTATGATCTACACGAAAGAATGAATGAAGACTCATTGGATGGCATGAGAAGAGGTCAAGGTATCTGTAAGAACTATCCCTGGGCATTTTTTCTCTCTGTCAAGGCTCAGAGATCCTTAGAGCCAAAGGCTCAACCTAGAGTCTGGACTAAGCAGAACAGAGTCATGACTGTAGCCTGGATGATCCAAGGCCATCACTGCTGGCAAGCTTTTCTCTGCTACAGCTTCCTCTCATATTCAAACCCAAACCAGCATGACAAACCTTTAAAAAGGCCATAAGTATTTGTCCTTTTCAAGTTTATAAATATTTGAATGGCTTTCAGCTAAGACTCTTAAAAAAAAAGCTAGTCATGAATATTTTTTTCATGACTTTGGATATATTTGTTATCAGTATATGCCTAGAAATGGAGTTTCAAAGTCATAACATAGGCAAATATTTAACATCAATAGGCCTTTGTAGGTGTTTTTAAAGGAGCGAAAGTAATTCATACACAATGCAGAATTAGTTCTAAGTCCTAGCTACACTCATATTTACCCATACTTGTTTTTACCAACCATTTAAAAATTTGAGCTACTCTAATAAATGTGTAGTAAAAAGAAAACTACTTCTTTTACTTTTTGAAACTATAATATAATTACATCATTTGCTCCTTTTCTGCTTCCCCTCCAAATCCTTCTATACACTCCTCCTTGTTCTTTTCAAATCTAATGGCCTGTTTTACATTAACTGTTGTCACATATTTTTTTGCATAAATACATGAGTATAACCTTCTCAGTCTTATAATATTACTTGTATGTACATTTTCAGGGTACCATTTTCTGACCATTTAATATTAGACAACATCTAGTATGCTCTTCTCTGGGGGAAGAACACTCTCAACATTTGCCTGTAGTTCTTGGTATAGAGTCAAGGCCTCATGGTCCTTCCTTCCCTTGTCCATTTAGGCATGTCTATTGTTCAACTATGATTACATCATCATGTTGGTGGGACTTTATAGATGTCACCCCTGACAGTACTGGGAATAAAAGCCTCATAATAAACACCATGGTTTTCTAGCTCTATTCATCCTTCTCCCTTCTCTTCTGAACTGTTTACTGTGCCTTGATACAAAGACAAGGATGTGAGAATTGCATTATAAATGTATCCATGGAAACCATTTATTGTTGTGATCTCAGACTGTTGCAAAGGGAAATTTCCTTGAAATGCAGGAAGGACTACACATATAAGGACTAATATTTAACTGGACTTAGAGAGTATACTCATTTGGTAAAGTGATGGGTGTAGGGTCTCCTCTAAGATCCATGG
>BDUI01000031.1:814756-825144 GCA_002335545.1 Apodemus speciosus | reverse complement strand
TGGTGAGGGGGGAACTGGGAAAGGGGAAAGCCTTTGGAATGTAAACAAAGAATATAGAAAATAAAAAAAATTAAAAAATGAGTATTTTGATATTTTTCTTTTTTTGACATAATTTATCCTATCCTTTTGTCTGCTTCAAGGTATGGATATCTAAGATTGAGATTTTTTTTTAAAAGTAAGTGATTTCATATTCAAACATCTGTTATTTAATATTCACATTCAATGTACATGTTAATTATCTATTATATACTAATTAATCATAAATGTTATTGTGCATGAAAACTCAGTGGAAAACCTGTGGAAGGCCCCAATGAGAAATCCTGGAGTTGGCAGTGCTGTATATATGGCTAACTTCAGACTGGAACTCTGGCTAAATTGCTCAAAAAGTTAATTTTTTTATTAATTATTTTATTTGTTTCCATTTCAAGTGTTATGCTCCTTCCCAGTCTTCCCTCCATGAACTCCCTACCCCCTCCTTCTCCCCCTCCCCATTGCCTCTAAGAGGGTGCTTCCCCACTCATTTACCTACTGCCACCTCACTCCTTTTGCATCCCCCTTCTCTGGGGCATCAAACTTCCACAGGACCAAGCACCTCTCCTCCCAGTGATGCCAAATGAGGCAGTCCTCAGCTACATATGTAGCAGGAGCCATGGACTGGCCCATGTATATTCTTTGGTTGGTGGTTTAGTCCCTGGGAGGTCTGAGGGATCTGGTTAATTGATACTGTTATTCTTCCTATGGTGTTGCAATCCCCTTCATTTCCTTCAGCCCTTCCTCTAACTCATCCATTGGGGACCCCGGGTTCAGTCCTATGGTTGGTTGTGTCTGCATATGTATTAGTCAGGTGATGGCAGAGTCTCTCAGAGGACAGCTATACCAGGCTCCTGTGTGCAAATGCATCTTGGCATCAGCTATAGCATCAGGGTTTTATGTCTGTGAATAGAATAGATCACACGGTGGTGTCGTCTCTGGATGGCCTTTCTTTCAGCCTCTGCTCCATTTTTGTCCCTTCATTTCCTTTAGACAGGGACAATTTTGCATTGAAAATTTTAGATGGGTGGGTAGCCCAATTCCTCCACTGGGGGCCATGTCTATCTACTGAAGGTGGTCTCTTCGGATTCTATCTCCCTGCTGTTGGGTATTTCAGCTAAGGTCCTCCAATTGGGTCCTGGGAGCCTCTCACATTCCTGGCATCTGGGACTTTCTCATAGACTACCAACTTCCCCAACCTCCACTGTTACTTATTTCTATTCATTTTCCTGGCCCTCTGGACTTCTCTCCTGTCTTTTCCCATACCTGGTCTTGCACTCCTCAAAACACACACCTTTTTCCTCCCCTTTTCCTCTCCCACCCAGGTCCTTTCCTCCCTCTGCCTCCGATGATTATTTTATTTACCCTTCTAAGTGGGTTTAAAGCATCCACACATTGCCAAACTATGGCCTTCCTTCCTGTTATGCTTCATATGATCTTTGAGTTGTATCATGGGTATTCTGAGCTTTCAGACTAATATCCACTTATCAGTGAGTACATACCATGTACGTGCTTTTGGTTCTGGGCTACCTCTCTTAGGGTGATCTTTTCTAGTTCCATTTATTTGCCTACAAAGTTTGTGAAGTCATCATTTTTAATAATGTTTCTTTCTTTGGTACCAGATCATTAAAGTTATACTTTATCTAGACCCAAATGCAATTGACATAGTATGACAAATGGGTCCATGGCTTTAGATGCCCAGTGGATACTGGAATTCTTCTGATAGTAGAAGTGGCAAGAACCTTCTTGATACATCTGGCAGATGATGTAAAGTAAAGTAGCCCAGACTGCTACAAGCAGTCGATTCACTACAACATAAGTACAAGATAGTTTGTTTCCATAGAATAGAGTAAATGATTTATATAGCAAAAGCCTATGATTCCAATGAGTAGAGGAAGCAAATGGGGCACCTATTGATGCCTCCTGTATCCAGAGATGCAATTGCTGAAACTCAGAGAAGTATGTGATCAGATACACATCAGTGACACTCAGATGATCAAAACAGAATTGGAAGTAGTGTTTTCCTACTTCTAGTTCAGGGAGGAAACACAATGGAGTCTCCAGATAGGCTGAGAATTGACCATTCACTGGGCTCATAATGTTCCATTTACTACTGCCTGATCTCAAGCTTCACAGCCTATGAGAAGTGTTTCTGAGATTTCTATCCTATCCCTGGAACGTTCTCCTCTTGTTCTTTGACTTGGTATCAGATGTTCATTTAGAAACACTACAAAATGTTTTACTTATTGTTTTTGAATACTGAGCACATAGTTTTTGCCAGATCAACATAGAGAAAAATATTGTCATATCTTAATATGCATTCCACTTACACTGAGCAGTTCTTCCTGTTAGACATCAGGACAATCCAGTCTTCCCCCATCTCTAAAGTAATGAGATTTGTCTCTTACAACCTTCTCTGGCCAGTAGAGATTCAGGAAACAAAGACCAGAGACAGAGATGTATGATGAGAAGCTCCGAAGAACTCCCAGATACCTCACACATCTTTTTTTCATCACTAAATCCTTCACTCCTGTGGTAAAAATAAGAAAATAAATGGCAAACAAAACTATAGAGGTGGCCTACCTTCAGCCTTTTAAGCAGGACAGTTTCTCATTTTGATATAGTTTCATTGGCTTAAAATTATTAATTCTTCCTGACCTCTCCTTGATGACAGCGATGTTCTACAGATACTGAGATAGGCAAGTGCTCCCCAAAATCTGCAAATGTTTCTGGTGTTTCAAAAGTCACCAGATTTCACAAAGAGAGTAGAATAATGAATAGGAGTGCATTCTCTTTTTGGTTTTAAAGCTTAACCAACTTTTTACAAAGCTGTGTGATCAGAGGCCACCTACCTCAGCATTTCTGTGTTCCAGTTACCTCCTCACTATGTGTAGGCATAACACTGCCTTTGTTCCAGGGTTATAAATATTAAATTAAATGATTGGTATAAATTTTAGAACTCAAGCTATGTTAGTTAAAAATGTATGGCCTTGGTTTCTGTTTTATTTTTAAACCCTTAAACCCATAGATTCAGTAAAGAACAGGCTGGACAGTGTTATGCGTCAATGGTGATGAGGGCTGGGAGAGTTTCAGAAGCCTGGCTAGTACCTGAACAATAGACTTACTGTTTAAAATGGAAGGAAACATTAAAGATTTAAAAATCAGCAAGTGCTTATGAGACGTCTCCAATGCAGAGTATCAAGAAGATCTCAATCCTCAACTGTTGTGTGAACATATAATGAAGTTCCCTTTATAAAATATGTGGGGAAAGTTAGTCAAATTAAAAGGTCCTTGCAAATACTTTTAAAGGACATCAAGCAAACCTGCCAAGAGAATATGTGCCTTCATGATGGATTCCACTGTCTTCTCTCCCATTGCCTAGGGCACAAATCCAGGAACAACTTTAACATAATTTCCTCTTACTCACCATTTCTTGTGTATTGAGACTAGTCACTGCTCCAGACAAGACCTACTATTTCTATGTCCAAAACACCAAGCTACTATTCTTCACTTATCAAGATAATTCCTCATCTCCCTATTAGTGTCTTGCTTTACTATTTCCATGAAAAAGTCCAGTTACTCTCCAAATGGGATCACACATTTACTCAGATCCTTCCAGTGGCTTCTGTCTCTTTCATGTAAACTCCAAGTACCCAGTGACCTAAAATTCACCCATACTTTTCTGTCCTATAAACTTATTTCCTATCATTCCTTTCTTGAATGATTCTTGTCCAGCTGTACTGGTCTCTTTGACTTTTAAATATGCCTCTGATTTGCACAGACTGGTCCCTGAGTCTGGAATGCTTTTCTGCTAAACCAACTCCCATTTCTCCTTCAACAGTCTATTTAAGCATCATACTCTAAACAAAATCATTGGGAATATACAACAACATTGGGAATGTTGCAGTCACTTCATATGCCACTGAAGTGGTGCGTTGCTGCATAATATAGCATAATGGGCTAATTTTCTTAATTAACATCCCAAGGGGAGGGCTTTGTACATTGTTTAATGATAGATACTTGATGTCTAAGAAGGATCATATAGTAGGTACTCAGTAAATGCATTACACAAATGTATCGATAGGTGATTTAGTTATATTTTATTATGGTCAATATGATATCAGTCACTGCTAACAAATCCAGGAACTTCATCAAGTGTCTTCAGAGTTGTGCCAAATCTAGAGAAGTAAAAGATTTTCTATTTTCTTACCTATATTTTTACTATGCTGTTTGGAATCAGTTTATTTGGGACTCTGAATAAGCCAATCCTCTGTATTTCATTGGCTTCACTTTTGCACTGTCTAAACTAATGTTTTATTATTCAATAATCCTGCCAATTGTCTGTAATTTTCCAATGATTCTAGCTTGATTATGCCACTTTGCCTTTTTGCAGACTTTCTCTTTTCTGTGGTATTCTCTCCTATTTTTCTTTTGCTAGACATTTCTTACACTTTGAACTCAAAGCTGTCCTCAGAAAGTTTCAACTGGCCCTCTTGCTGAGTTTTAGTGACCCTTATTCTCTGTCCTTCACAATTCATGCATCACTACAACTTTGTATTTACCATCTGGAATAAGCAACATTTCCTTGAGTGGCCAAATCTGCTCATAGGCTTCAAATGTCTAAAGAACCAAAAATGAACTAAAAAAAAAAAAAAAACAAAACAAAATTCTGCACATAGAAGAGAGAACCATGATGGGTAGGCCAAGAGCCAGCTTTCTCCCATCCATATTATTTACTTAGAACAGAACAGGGATGTGGACTCAAGTTGACATAATTTTGATTTCTGGCTTCTGCCTTACTAAACATTAAGTCTTGAGTAAGTCTTGAGCCCTTGTGTCCCCACCTGTCTCTTGGGAATAATATCATTGCACAATACATACAAGGCAAAAAGTGTGTGACTTTGTATAATATATCCAGTGATTTCATCCTTGGGAAGGACAGGAAATAATTTCCTGTTGTTGCCTATTCATCCGCTCTCAGTCAGAACATGCAAGAGCCAAGCATGGAACTGTTAGTGGGGAGGGCTGTAAGCAGTAGGTTGGGGAGGATTCTAAGCAGTAGGTGTTGTTAGATGTGGTGGGAGATAGTTAACTTCCTCCTAGGGGGCCCAGTTAGCAACTGGCATGGTTCTTGATGCTTGAGTTTAGCTGTCAATTCTAAAACCCAGAGAGTTGGCCAAAAGTTCACCACAGATTCTTTTAGGACACATCTTTCCCACATTCATTCCCGTTCACTCAAGGAAGCATTCAGTCATCTGCTTGTACCCTTGTTCCTCTCACTGCATTCTTGATAAGGAAGGAGACTCAGAACTACCATAATGCATGCCTCTGAGTGCCAGCAGCTTTGCCAAAGACTTTAGTGAAGAGGAATTTGTTGGAAACTTAATGACAGCACCATGGGAAATATGATACATGCCATGATGAGGCTGCATGGCTCCAGTCAAGCCTCATCTCAGTCCCTTCAATAGAGTTCATACATGTGCCATAGGTCTTACAAGAGGTTCATTGTCACAGCTGCATTTGCAGGCACAAGTTTCTTCAAACTTTTCTAAGTGCTTGTTCTTTATTCTCTTAACAGTTCTGTTTTCTTATTAATGTTGCCAGAATAAACTAACGAGACAAGTATCACAGAATGGATTTGGTCAATTAGACTCTAGTGACCCAGAGTGAACTCTTCACTTTCCTCCTAAGGTTTAGAAAGGCAAGATATTAGTGTATACATTTGTACACTCTGGAGCCAAATTTTCCGCATTCATTCTCTTTGCTTCTACATGCTGATTTCTATGAAGTATATTAGCATGTTACATCTCGGCACATTTTTTAGAAATTTGAACTATATAAAAATACTTATCTGCATTTATGATTTTCTTGGTGTTTCTTAACTCATCATGGTACTGTTCCATTGAATACATTTTTAGTACAGTCTCATAGTGAAACACCAGTGCTTAATTTCCTTTTCTTTATCCCATGGCTTCTTGTTACATTAAGATTGTTGAATACTGAATTGTTGCTGCTTGGAAATTCTAGTCTTCAGTAAGCCAGAATAGCCTGTAATTTGGCTTTCCTTTTATTCCATGTCTTCCCACACAATCTTCTACTCCTCTTTATTTATTTCTTTAACTATTAACATCTCATAGAAAAATCTTTTCAACTCATATCTCCTCTGATTATAAGCATATTTCCTGTTTCAGTTCTTCATATTGTGCCTGTATAGAAAGCTGCATGATTTATATTTCTTGTTCTATCTTTATTTCCATTCTTAGACTAAAATATTCAAATATCTAGTCCTCAGTACCTTCTGTTCTCCTTATGTAGTCCTTATATACTATGCATACACTGACTTCTTGTGTATTCCAGATGGAAATTTAGGGTCAGTTGGGTTTCTATTCTTTGCTTATTTTTTTGCGCTCAATTTTCTTGCCCTATAATCTTTTTTTGTTAAATGTGTGAGACCCCCTTCTGCTTATGATTTTCCTTCTTGTCTGTATATCTGTGACCATGACCTTCTTTTATAAGGCCTTCAGGAATGACTTATCGGTCAACTCAACTCATAGTGCTGTATGTTCCATGTGAATGTGATTCAATAGCATTCATGATGACGCATGTATGCATACTGGTCATGTGTATCTAACAGGTAGTTATAGACTTGTGTGGCATTAGTTCTGGCAATATACCCCGGAACACATTAGAGGCACACAATGATTTAGAGTTTCAGAATTAGTATTATTAGTGATAGCAAAATCATAAAGGCAAGACAAAAAGTCATCTGTAGTAGAAATCAAATGAACTGTGTCAGGTTTATTAAAGGAAAATCAACATTCAAAAAATGCGTGATATAAATATTATCAGAAAACTTGAATACCGACTTGAATAAAAGAAAACTGCAGAAAAATTGAATTATTTGATATCATTTAATGTAAGGTTAAAAACATGAATCATTGTGCACAATGTACTAACATTTACCTAAATTCAGAAATAGTATTAAAGCATGCATGCATGGAAATGATAATTGTACAACGTGAGAAAGAGACCACATTTGGCATGAGAGGAGTATGTGAGAAGTAGAGCACATAGGATATTTCATCAATATCTATATAATTTCCTTAGTTTGAAGAAAATTTGAATGGAGCATGACATCAGATTAAGCACGGAAGGGAGTACATGTCTGTTACTTTACTATTCTCTACAACTTTCTCTATGTGCAAAAATTTTATAGTTAAAAATGACAGTATTACTCTATTGCTTAAATTATTCCAACAATCTTCAATTGCCTATGGAAAATCAACCAAATTCCTTGATGCAATGCTATTTCTGACATGGAGATTGCCAATGGCAGTGGATGTCTGCAGTTGCTGTTCTAAGATCTATCTATCCCCTTCTTGACAACAGTGCTTAGTTTCTGTATGGAAGCAGAACACCAAACTTGCTATAGATTTTGTAGCACATGTTCTTGTTTTACTATGATAAAACTCTAGTGTTTAATTTTGAACACTAGGAGAAGCATATTTGTAGTGAGCCATAAAAGTCAAGTCTTTACCTTTCGACATATAGTCTTTACTTTTGACAAATAATGGAGGCCAGAGGCTGCCACTGTTTCCCCTGCTTTCTGGAATGAACTGTACTAGTTTAAAGGGAGCAAATGTGAAAATGCCTGCTATGCATTAATTTGGTACAACATTTTCTAATGTATAAGCTACCTTCCCATTTCTGTACTTCTAATGCTACCTTTTTAGTACACAGGATAAAGTAAGATGCCACTTCAGTAGAAACAATGACAACAAAACTCATCATTCACAGTAATGCAAACATAGTTACTCTGCTAATAGAAAGCTTTAGCTACCAAAGATGCTGTATTCACAGGCATCAACTAGTTCAAGGGAAAAGCATAGGAGATGTGTGAAAGCCCTCATGTGCCAGGTATGCAGGATATCTCTAATGTGCACATCTAAAGCTACAATGCAGTGCTTGGCTACCTAGTTGTTAAGAGACTGGTAATATAGATGTGCTCAGTGGCAATGAGGAATAAAAAAGTGGTTTCAAGAAAAGATTGCTAGTCTTTCACAGGTGTGAGAAGGAAAGTGTTTAGTTATACAAAATTAATAGCAGTCATTCTATACCCCTGAGGAAAGTCAGACTAATGAACTGAAAACCAGAAGTTACAATGAGGCAAACCATATCTCAAAGAACATCTACATTTCATATGGATTAAATTCTGACATACCCAGATGTACACAGGTATTAAGCATCAAGAGAATGGGATTGACAAATAGACAATGCTATGTCTACCTGGAGCTCTTGCAACGGAGGTGCTGAGGCCACTAGTTTAAGCCTAATTAGAACTGCTCTGTGCCTCTGGGCATTTTAGGAAAGTTAAGTTTAGCTCCTCTATCATTGTGTTTGTCCTACTCATTGTTGCTTTAAGTAAAGAGCATCCTTACTTACACTATTATCTCTCCTCATCTCTAGAAAAATGATGATGATGATGATGATGGTAGTGGTGGTGTTGGGGGTGATGATGATGTTGTTAATGATGATAATAATGATAAAAACTTGTTCTATACACATGACATTTCTTACTGGATTTTGCAGACATTCCAATACATGTTTAGGGCCACACAAATAGACATTTTTGTTATTCAAATAGATGTAGAAGTGTGTCTACAATGGTCTCTCCGAAAGCATACTTTCCCTCCATTTTTCTTTTTCTCTCTTGGGATGTATTTTCTTTCTTGTTATCTGAATCAATTTAACTATGTGTATGTAATTGTGAGATGATTTCCAAGCATTCATAAATATTGTAAAAATAATTCTAGAGTTCTAGAAGAAGGTATAATATTCTAGAAGAACATGTAATTTTTTTGAGATACTACTCAAATACAGTTTTTAAACCTGAGTCACCAGATATACTGGGGGTTTGTTTAAAGTAGCAGTTTTTAGATTGTATCGAAGATACTCAGTTTCTGAGATGAGATCAAAAAAAAATCTGTGTTTTAGCAACTTACATTGATATTTATGCTTCTTCAAGTTTGAGAAAAACTCTTTACTAAGATACTAACCCCAAACACAAAATATTCCTTCAGGGTTTTTATTTTTTATGTTTTTGTTTGTTTCTTTCTTGAGACAGTGTCTCACTCTGTGACTTAGGCTGGCCTTAAATTAACAATTCTCCTCCTGTTGCCCTGTTCTAAATTGCTGAGATTATAGCTGCACACAACTTGATCTTAGGATAGTCTCTACAAACTTCCATGATGAAATATGAAAGAGACTAGATCCACAATAATATAAAGCATGATCTTCACTCCCGGACAGACCAGACAGGCAACACCAGGTACACAGAGAGATCCCGAGTTTGACATCGATCTGGGCGCAGCCCTCAAGGCTTCTGCCTGTGCCCAGGGCCTGGGAAGCTCTGCGGGCCATCTATCTGCCAGCCCTGTCCTGGGCCATTTGACCTGCAGAGTGATCAGCACTTCGAAAGGGTCCCTACAGCTTCCACTATCTTTGCTCCTGGGCAGACCAGACAGGCAACAGCAGGTACACAGAGACAACCCGAGTATAACATTGCTTGGGGCAAGGTATACCAGGGTTCCAACGACACTCAGTAGGGCAGCACATCAGCAATCTGTGCCAGTCAGGAAACCAGTCATCCAGTGTGAAGAAATAGCCTTACAGGATCACAGGAGGTTTAAGCACCAGCCAGAAACAATAGGACCAACTAACGCCAGAGATAACCAGATGGCAAAAGGCAAATGTAGGAATGTTACTAATAGAAATCAAGGTAATATGGCAGCATCTGACCCCAATTCTCTGACAACAGCAAGTCCTGGATACTCCAACAAATCAGAAAAACATTATTTGGATTTAAAATCACTTATCATGATGCTATTACAGGATTACAAGAAGGACATAAATAAATCTCTTAAAGAAATAAAGGAGAAGATGAATAAGGTAGAAGCCCTTACAAAGGAAACACAAAAATCACTTAAAGAAATTCCGGAGAATATGGGTCAACAGATAGAAGCCAATAAAGAGGAAACACAAAAATCACTTAAAGAAATGCAGAAGAAATTGGGTCAATATGCAGAAATCACGAAAGAGGAAACACAAAAATCTCTTAAAGAACTGCAGGAAAACACAAACAAACAGGTGAAGGAACTGAACAAACCATCCAGGATCTAAAAACAGAAGTAGAAACAACTAAGACATCACAAAGGGAGACAACTTTGGAGATAGAAAACCTTGGGAAGAAATTAGGGGTCAAAGATGCAAATATCAACAACAGAATACAAGAGATAGAAGAAAGAATCTCAGATGCCAAAGATACCATAGAAAGAATTGACTCAACAGTCAAAGAAAAT
>BDUI01000031.1:768603-790216 GCA_002335545.1 Apodemus speciosus | reverse complement strand
CGGGGAAACCAGGAAAGAGGGAAATGAAATGTAAATAAAGAATATATCCAATAAAAAAAAAAAGAATAACCATAAAAAAAAAGAATTAAAAGAAATTAAGATGAAGATAAAATTAATATCTTATCTCCAAATAATTATTGGACACAGTCTAATCAAAAAAATACTCACTCATATTCTTCTGTAGTCAGTTTTTTCTTCTAATACCATTAAGTACTACTATGGAAACTTTGACCAACATACTGTAAAAATTTATTCAGAAGGATCCACAAACATTGTAGCGATGATTATTTGCTATTAAAGACTTGCTAATATACACCCAACTAATGGTTAGATTTTGGCCCATGATACTCTTATGAAGAATAAGCCATTTTTCACTCTTCCATAAAGAAAAATGCAGGGAACCACGGCATAGCTTTGTTTTTCCTCTTTCTATACGGATTCCTCCTGACCAACTGCTACAGGTTAGAAGACAGAAACTTGTTCAAGGACTAAATGTGAGGTGATTATCTAGGTGTGACATGATTGTTATGTAAAATCATCTTCTACCAAAATGAGTTTGAACTCAGTGTCACCTAAATCTTTGACACAATAACTTTACTACAAGCAAACAAACAAACAAAAAACCAAAATCAAACCAAAACAAAAAACCCTTATGAATTCTTCTCAAAACATGTTCTTTACACAAAGAATTGATAAGACATTTTTGTCTATTCTGTATGTAGATACTACATTGAGGAAAGGAATTTCAGTAAATTTCTGCCATCTTCAGTTAATACCACTGACAACAGAGGAGGCATTATACAAACATATATCAGACTGTAAGTGTATTTTTGGAAGTGGGGAACAAAGCTCATCTCTAAAATGCATGAAATATAGTCTCAGTCTCTATGGAAATTTATTAGAATTCTGACCAACATTTCTGTTAGTGGCTGCCTATGAATACACATCACTTCCCTCAGCCACTAATTAGCTTTAACTGTCATTTTTACACAGTGTTGAGGTTCCTGAGAAAGGGGTCTCACTTGAAAGATTACTCAAAAAGATTAACCTGTGGGCATTTCTTTGAGGGATTGTCATGCTTGTTAATTAATGGAGGAGGACCCAGCCCACTATGGACAACAATGTTCCCTAGGCAGATGGACTCTGGTTTAAAGCTAGCTAAGAAGGAATCTGTTAAGCAAGTTAGCAAGCAGCAGTCCTTCAAGATTTCAGCTTCATGTTTCTGTTTGAGTTCTTGTCCGGACTTCCTTCAATGATGAACTATAATGTGTAAGTGTAAATGCACCCTTTCCTTCCCCAAGCTGATTTCAATCAGAATGTTTTATCACATCAACAGAAAGGAAACTACATGGAAAAAAATGATGAGAGGAACATGAAGGTAATGCACTCTTGGAGCAAAGGTGAGAAACTTTTCAGAAAACTTCGGTAGCCTGTACAAACAAATAGAAACCTACTCTCAGGTGATGGTACTCCTATTGATAAATAACATTTTCATTTAAACTTTAAGCTATCTTTAACACAGTCATCAGATAATAAATATTTGTGTTTTTAATTTCATGATTTTGAAAAAGAACATTCTAAATATTCTGGAACAAACTAAAAATCAAGATTAAATTCAGTAGAATTTGGGTTATGTACATCCTGTGTACACAACTTTCATTTTGTATGTGTAAACTACTCAGTGAAACTTACACATACTTAAGCAGAGGTGATGTGTGCACCACAGAGTTTCCTCAAATATTAGACTTGCTTCCTGAGTCTACTATGAGACAAGGAACTTTTGAAGGATAGAATGGTTGGAGATAGAATAAAAAGAATTTGGAATGGAACTTTCTTGTAATAAGACGTTACCTTGGGCTCTGGAGTCTTAGATCCTCCCCATATGTCTATGAAAACCCAGAGGATTGTGGTTGTTTCTCTTCTTTAGGATTTTGTGTTTGTATTTCCAATGACCCCTACTATGCTCTGTGAAGAATTTTCTTGCCCTTAACATATGCTTAATGTACTGCAGAACTGAGTTCATTAGTATGCCACATCATTTGGACATGAGGACCATCATTTCCAGGTCCCACTATTCATTGTGATAAATGGATCAACACACATCAATAGCATCTAGAGCATGCTAGAAATTCTAAATCCTAGGCCTGTCTCTTGACTACTGCATCAGGATATCATTTAACAAGATCCAAAGATCATTCTGACATACATAGAAATGTTTTAGAAGCCTGAATATAGAGTAATGGTTTATAGAAGACAACAGGCAGATTCATCATTTGGTCTAAAGAGAGATGCAGGTCCCCACTTTTCTCCTGCCTGGACCTGTAACAGGAAGAACTTGCCAACCTAATTTGTTTGATTTTAGGACCAGGACTAAATTGCCAGAATGAGGACAAGAATGATTTTCATGAATTGAAGTTTGCCAGCAATGAGAAGTCATTCTGTCTTTACATGAATCTGAGAATCCATGATCCTTTGAATTCTTCACCAGAGTAACCCTTGCCTTGGTCCTGCCCAGCTGAGAATTCAGGCAGAGCATTGGCAGGGATAACCCATATCTTTTCCCTCTAGTCTCCATTATTTTTTGGTAAACACCCATTATCTATACAGAATTGAGTTTTCTGTATTTGTTTGTAAATATTTCCTCTACTCTTTCCATTCACCTTCTTTGGTTTGATGGTAAAATTTGGGAACAGGAAACCTTCCACTCTATTAGGTAGGGCCTGTGACTTTACCTACTTTACTGATTTAATAGCAGCAACACAGTTCAAGAAAATATAGACACTGTTTTTTTTCTCCATTTAAATTATTGCTCCATGTTCATATGGAGCCACATAACTGTAGTAGGAATTAGTTCTGCAATCTGCATTTCCTACTAGAGTCCCATGTTGAAAGATATTTTGGGTCTTTGAGTATTTATAGAATGTTGACTTATTTTCCACATAGATTATGCTCCCTGGAGCATGGCCCCCTGTATAAGCGCACTCTAAAGGAGAACGTTGAGTAGTTAGGTCACCACAATACCACAGACACTTCCCCAGGTGTGTGAACTGAAGAGGCTCCTGCACGTAAGAGTTTCTGTTTCCCTTCTTTACCAAATTAGAATAATATTTTGCTTTCTATAGAATTAATGAGCAGGCTGGATTAACAAACATATAGGCAATGTACTTCGTGAAGTAGTGATGTTTCTGTTAAACTCTTGATTGAATTTTAAGAAAAATATAGAATCAAATAATACTTTTGGAACAGAAAAGACTCAGAAGTCTTAAGTGACGTCTCAAAAATGCCACAATCTATCAGTGCTGGATCTTGGGCTGGAACCACAGGGCCTTTTCTTTTTTTCTTCTCATCTGCTTTTCTTGCATACATAGCAGATACCATTTTTTTATGTTCTCTGACAGTTGAATGATATCCCCTCCATCCTCCATTTATTTTCTAGCTTAATTTCAATCCGTCTCAGATTCAGTCTCTTGGAACCTAATGTCTTAACTCATGTCATTATGGATCAATGTCTTGCAGAATTGGAGGTGAGGCAGTATCCAGAGTGAAGCAGTTGTTTCAATTTGCATCTCAGGTGGAGCAGCAAAATGTGACATCACAATTGAACCAAAGTCATAATAAAACATCCTGAGGTACACGAACACTCTGTAATAGACTCATACAGCTCCTCCATGAACCAAAAGAAACCTTGACTACTTCAGTCAGATCTTCTCATAAAACCAAGCCCAACTGGGAAACACTCATGTATGGAATGGACGGATGAGTCTGTTTCCAGACAAGACTGTTCTTCAGAAGCTACATGGAGCTACTTGACTGCACTAAAGGCTGTCTAAAGCTGATTCTCAACAGAGGCAGGATAAAAATCGAAAGCTCAAGCATTCTGGAATGAGTTATACCTGACTCATCTTAAAGGTCAATCTGCATCTCTCCTTTAAACTCAGGAAAAATCTCTTGACCCTTTCAGATTTTCCTCTACCGATCTACTCTTAGACTACTCAAAACTGGTGTGTTAACTTATTCTTCCAAGATGACTGCCCTATGTAGAAAATAACCTTGGCTTACATTTGAAGAATTTTTTCACTGTGCCATTTAAAACCTCTATCCAGTGGTCAGTGTGCTACCCAGTCCTGAATTCATTCATTCTTCTAGTAATTCTGTAATTTAAAATCTTTCTTGAGTATCTTATACCTTTTATAAATTAGATTTTAGTACTCAGAAGGAACACAATGTTGAAAAAACTTGTCTTTGAATCTATAGCTTTCTAAGAGTTGATAGACATTTACTTAAAAGTATCAAATATTTTTAAAGTAAACTTTGTGTCAAATGGAAGAATGTATAGGGGAAAATTAAAGAAAAATAATTGGAAAAAGAATAGTGAAGAGCTAAACCATTTGATAACATGATCAAGGATGTTTGGTATTTGAGCCAAGGCCTAAATGAAACTATAAAGAAATATGTGGGCATCTGGAAGAAGAGCATTCTAAGAAAGAATCACAATGATGAATACCTGAAGGTCAGGTTGTGTTTGACTATGCTGCAGTGTGTGGGAATGCTGAGACAAGGAAGTGGTAGAGGGTTGATTGGAGAAAAGGGGGAGGGGAGATGGGTTATGAGACTTTTGAGGAGGGAGGACCAGGAAGGAGATAACATTTGAAACGTAAATGAAGAATATATCTAATAAAAAAAGAAGCTAAAAGGAAGTCGATTTACTGGAATGAAAAGAAAAGGTGAGTTCAAATAGATTCACTCTGCCTAGCTTATGGGAACCAGAATTCAGGAAATAAAAGTTATGAGGGAGAAGCAATATTAAGTAGTCCTCTATGATGCTTTTCCAAGTAGGAAGATGCATTTGACTAGGCTGCTGGCAGTAATATTGATTAAGCTATTCAGAAATCAAAAAGTCAAAAATGCTGAGAAGGTCAGGGAAAACTTAGTTACAGTTATTAGGTGACTTTGTGAGTTTTAGTAGGAGGCACGGGTGGAACTTTTGTAGACCATAAAGAGAATGAGTAGACTCTCATTTACTGACATATAATCAAGTAGTGTCATTCATTTGATGTAACATATATCCACATACATAAACACATATAGGGCCTGTCAATTCTCAATCCTCTGCTGGTCTCCCCTACTTACAAATTTATGCTTTATGACTTACCATGCTCTCTTTTATCACAGGGACATTAAAAATTCTTCTTTTTAAGTATTTGGATTTTCAATAAAAGTAATAGAACTTGGGGATTCTGTAATGAAAAGAGCGGAGCGGGTTCACAGTTTTGAAAGCTCCTCTCTGTCTACAGGATGAAGCATGCATTGGGAAAGGACTAAAATTAATGGAGGAAAGCCACCTTAGACATGTCTGCAGATCTCAAGAGTGAGAAGGTGGTGGCTCCATCCACAGTGGCATGAAAATGGAACAAGCCTGATGTTGCAGGAGCATCTTGGAAGCAATGAATTCTGAGGATCAAATAAGTAACCTATTTGGTTATAGTTATCAGGCCCCAAAAGAACTCCATCATGGCCTACAGAACAAGAAGTGGCAAATTGCTTGTATAGAAGCCTGTACAGGAGGAAGTTAAATGTGGTCTTTAGGGTGGGGCCCTCAGAAGATGATGAACTATTTCCAGGAAGAGATGATACATCTCTTTGATGTCTCGGTAGTGGTTTTTAACTTTTTCTTTATGAAGTTCACAATCTTCTATCTAAGCATTCCTTTCCATAGCCTTCCTTCTAGTAAAACCAGTTAATACTCTTTACTTCAGCCCTATTTATGGGTCCTTTAGACTTCTAAAGTGTGAAAAGAGGGACAGTTTCCCTAATGTTCAGGAGCGCTACCTTAAGTTAGACTGACTTGAGCTGTGGATCTGTATTTAGTAATTATGTGTCTATCACTACATTTCTTGGAATCCCAGTTTTCATACCTGTGAAAGTTGTGATTGCCTCATGGACTTTTATTAGGATTTTGAAGGCAACATTGGGGAACTTGTGGTTTCTGGTCATATGTACGAAGTTTAGAGGTTACCACTTCAAGCCACCTATACAAGATATAAACAAAATAATATTGTTACATATTTCTAAATAATGGGGTTATGGCCTCACATATTGGAGACAACTGGTAGGAAGGCACAATGGCAGAAACAGAGACCTTTGAGTTTAAGTATCCATAGAAACTAGCACCAACATAGGAGAAGCTGAATTTAGAATTGATGAAGTGACAGAAACTAGGTTGTAGAAGTGTCTGAGGGAAATGTCTTAGTAGATGAGTTAAAAGTTAGACATGTACTTTGTGAGTTCTGTTTTCTGTAGCTGTAACAAGGTCTGATAGGGAAGGTCAGAGGGAGCTTTCCCTATGCATCTGGTGAGAAAGAGGGAAAGAATCCTTTTTTTTTTAAAATTTATTTTCTATATTCTTTGTTTAATTACATAAGTTTTATTCTGAAAAAGGTCTGCACTTAGGAGGAAACGTTTAACTAGGGCTCAGCCTGATAGGCTTTTATTAGAATGTAACTCTCTTGGAGTAAAACAAACAAACAAAGTAGAAAGAAAAAGAAAAAAAACTTGACCCCAGACCATTTCAGTCTTGAAATACCCATGATAAGACAAGGGTTTTCTTGTTAAGTTCTCCTAAATGTCCTGGCTAGCACAGGAAAACAGAGCAAAATAGGTCCTGACTTGGAGAGAGAATCAAAGCATCGTTGCAAATATGATGATTGTCTATGAAGAAAATGTAGCATAAACAATAAATAGAAGAACCCTGGACCAACAAATAATTATAATAAGCCTTTATGATTCATGGTTAGTATGCAAATGTCAAGTACTTAAATACCTTTGATGAAAAAATAGACATTTAAATTAAAACCAATGCCATTTACATTAGTCTTCAAGAAAATAAATGCATATGTGTAATATATATATGTATATATATGAGGACAATCACAAAACTACAACAAAAGAAATTAAGATTCCTTCCTCTTTTAATGAATAGAAGCTGGCCCTAGTGGTGCCAGTCCATGTCCTAGCTACTCAGGAAGCTAAGACAAGAAGAAAACAAAGTCATGTTTTCATGACTACCCTGAAGAATGAGTTCAAACAAGTTAGTGAGGAACTCAGTGAGACCCTACTTCAAAAAAAAATAGGGAAATCTGGGAATATAATTCAATTGTAGTGTACCTTTTTAGAATGTACAAGACTTTAAGTCAAAGGAAAAGAAAGAAGGAAAGAAGGATGGATAGGAAGGTAGGAATGGGGAAAGAAGGGTGGATATATCTTGTTCATGAATAGAATGGTACTGCCGTCAAGATGTCTTTTCAACCAAACATATAGTTTTAACCCAATTACAATAAAATATCAGCCATTCATTTTGTGGATAAAAACAAACAACTTCAATGGTTTTATAGCTGCATATATAGAGTAGCAAAGATACAGCAAATTAAACTCAATATTGAAGATAATGAAGTTGGAAAACAGACATATTCCACTTCACAATTTACTAGAAATGATAATAAATCAAGAGAGTATGTATTACTAAATTACACCTAAGTCAATGGATGAGGATAGAAGACCACAATTTGACAGACAACAGATGCTTGGTGAAGGAAAAAGATTCCAATAGAGCACAGATCATGTTCTCAAAAATAGAAGTCTGGAATGATTGCACAGTCAGATGCAAACAAATATAAAATAACCCAGACCCATACTATAAATCTTCCACTAAGATTTAAGTCTTAAGTCAATCGTAGCACATAATTAGAATGCAAAGTCAAAATGCCCCCTGGATGTTTGAACGGGGAAACCTAAAGGATCTTAGGTATGATCATAGTTTTTTTTTTTTAAACACAACACCAAAGGCATAGTTGTGAAAGGAGCAGCTCATAAGCAGGAATGTCTTAATGCTAAGAACTTCTATTAAAAAAAAAGACAATGGCATGACAAGGAGAAAAACAAACTATACCCTGGAAGAAAATATTTACAAACGACACACTTGGAAACAGACAATTACTCAAAAAGCCAAATGGTGAGAAAACTGAAATCTGGATTATCAGTCCACTGAAGTCTATAACAGAACCTCATCAAAGAAAATACATAGGGCAGCATATGAGAAGATGTTTATACCACATGCCACAAGAAAAATACAAATAACAATATTTAGATAGATCTTATACCTATTATATTGGCCCAAACCTACAACTCTAGTACCAAATGATGGCAGAGAAATGAAACAACTGGAGATCTCATTCTCTGCTAGTGAGTGGGGTTGCAAACTTATACAGTTACTATAAAAGGCTCTTAGTAATCTGTTATAAATATACTCTCAATGTATGTGATTCTTGATGTTTATTTGAAGAAGATGAAATTTGCAATTGCAAGCATCTGTTCACTGGTGTGTATATCAGCCTAGGTCATAAATGCCAAAACATGAAAGCAAACAAGATATTCTTTGATAGGTAGTTATGTAACTATTATATGTCGGACATTAAGGTTCTACTCAGTGTTGAAAAAGGAATAAGATAAAAAAATCTATTTGCATAAAAATACATTTCTATTAGCAAGTGAAAGGGGACAATCTAAAAACTTATATTCCATATGACCACAACTATAGGGCTTTTGATCAAATGACAAAGACAGTGAAATGATTAATAATTTCCAAGGGTTGGGGGGCAGGTAATAGGGTTGGCATGAATAGACTGAGGGCAGAGATTTTTAGTGTAAATAGTATTTTTGATACCATTAATGTGGATATGTGTCATAGATTTGTTCAAAACCACAGAAGTCACAAAACTGAGTGAACTATAATGAAAATTATACAGAATAAAGACATATCAATATTACTTTATCATGTTTAACAAATATATTGCTTTGGTAAGGGATGTTGATAATGGACAATTCTAGGCATTTGTAAGATATATATATATATATACATATATATACACACACACACATATATATGTCATCATTTGGTATTAGAGTTGTAGATTTGGGCAAATATAATAGGTATAAGATCTATCTAAAATTGTTATTCATATTTTTCTTGTGGCATGTGGTATAAACACCTTGTCATGTGCTGCCATTTATGTATTGTCTTTGATGAGGCTCTGTTATGGACTTCAGTGGATTTAAAAATCCAGTTTTCAGTTTTCTCACTGTTTGGCTTTTTGAATATATATATATATATATATTCTACTAAAGTTTTCTAACTTTAAAATGTTCTAAAGATGACAGTCCATATTGAAAATGAGTACATAGTATGCTATGTAAAGTACAAAAAGAAAGCATTGAATGAATACATTACACAGAGCTTGGATAATAACAATAGCTGGCATTAAATTCTTAGTCTATATCAAGCTGGGTTCTTGGTGTTTCATACATATTAATATGTTTAGACTATCCTTTTACCTCCATATAGTCAATGAGTAAATTAAAGTTCAAAGAACTATAGACGTTCACACAAGGAGACAAATCTATTGAATGGTAGAGTCAGAATTTGAACACAGTACTTTGCCGCTTAAGTAGTCATCCCTCACAAGGGTAACCACAGTATCTTCATTGGACATTTTTAGCAAAAGACATTGGAGGACTTGAACAAGAGGGGTGTTTCTTGTTTCCTACTCAATATTCGATATCCCTTCTTGAATTGTCTTCTTCCCTCAGTTGTGGAGAGTCTATTGGGAGTAGCTGAATCTATTAACTTAGAAACCTTAGGCAAGTAAAATGCTTGCTTAAAAATTTGAATGATGGTATTCTCTACATTTTTTGATGTCCTCTAAGCAAGATCTGTTGTGAAAATGAATATTAGGAATGAGGAGAGGCTAATGGGTTCAAGCAAGGAGACCTAGTTTTGGCAGAAGAGGACAAATGAATTTAGTTTTGTATGACAGAATAGCTGACAACCTTGGCAACCTTGCTACATTTTGTTATATCTACTTCAGAACAGGGTCTGTTTACAGGGCTTTTTACTTATACAAACCATAATACTTCTTCTTACAGTGTAATGGGTTAGGAGCACTTGGCATGGTGAGAAGTACTACATGACCAGGAATTCAAGCTAAACTTTGTATTTTTACATCTTGACCATTAATCTCTAGCCTCCTCTATGTGATCTTAGACAATCAGATAAACCACGCTGCTTCTATTTTCATGTATATAAAAATGGGTATCAGGGTTCCACAATATTCAACATATGTGGTGGTTAAAAGAAATGATACTTTAAAAAATGTTTAGCAGAGAAAATTAATGGTAGTAATTGTTAAAACAGCATGTCTTTTGCAGACTACAATCTTAAGGCAAGCCACTATCAATGTGAAATTTAAAGAATAACTCAAGAAAGGCACCAGGCTTTTATATCCCTAGATGCCCAATCATCTAGGCTGGAAATAAACTGACAATTCCCCAAGTCTAATAATTAATTTCTTCCCAATTTAACATACCAGCCTCTACATCTTGAAACTCTTAATAAAATTCTTTTGATTCTATTGAACTTTATATTCAATTTCACAATTTTTACAATCTGTGTGTGTTGAAGTAAGTTCCATTTTATTCACTCTCTTTGCATCCTATAATATATTCCACACCATGTCTTATCCATCCAAGGCCATCCCATCCCATCCCATCCTCACCCACCCCACCCCTTCCCTTCCCATCCCATTCTATCCCATCCCATCCTATCCCATGCTATTCTATCCCATCCAATCCCATTCATCCCACCCCTTTCTGCCTAATCACATTACATCTATCCTGTTCTATCCTGTGCAATTCATCACTTTCAGACTATATTGACTTAGAAATAAGAAAGTATAAGCAATAGACTACATGCCAATATTCAATTATTCTTGCGTAACTGGGAAGTTCTCAGGGATCTGTGGCCTAAGATAGTACTGAGATCTTTTTGATTCTCCACAATATCTTTTATTTCTGTTCCAATTTGTTATGGTGATATCTCTATATAGAGTCAATTTTAATAGCAACATCTGGTTGGTGGGTGTGCAGGCACATCGCTTACATTTTCTTATTCAAGCAATGAGCTTCCTTTCTCTGAATAATGTCTTCCTGCAACTTTGCCAGACGTTTCCTGCAAATGGAAAGGATGATCATTTTTTTCCTCCTATTTACTTCCTTTTTATACACAATCTGGATTCATGTTATGTCTCATATTTAAAAGTTTAAGGAAAAGGTATGTGTATGTGTATAAGAGAGAGGAACACACGCACATACACAGAGAGAGACAAAGAGGGAAGGAGGGAGGGAGAGAGAGAGAGAGAGAGAGAGAGAGAGAGAGAGAGAGAGAGAGAGAGAGAGAGATCTTGGAAGAATGTTAAGGCAAGTATTATAGTGACTATAGAGTTAACTTACTTGATGATATTAAGACTGACCAGTGGCTGGCTGTACCTGTCAGCCACCAGGATTTTAGAACCAAAAATATGGGGTGATAGGGACATATTTGTATTGCTCAACAGTGACACCTATTGACCCAGAGAGTACAGTCATCTTCCAAGGGAAGGAAGGAAGGTATTAGGATTAAAAACAGCAAGAAGCAAGCTAACAACAAAGCAAATAATATATGGAGAAATCATCTACTCCCGTGTGAATTGGTTTCCCTGCTGCCAGACTTGGGTTAACTTTAGAATAAAATCATTGTCACCAGAATCAATGAATGCAAAGCTCTGCAGAATATGTAATCAACACTTTGAAACTAACAATGGACTCTGATAAGTTTAGGGAAACCGAGGCTCATATTAAAGTAATGACCTTTATGAGGTGTCATCCAATGACTGAACCTGGAATCAGAGCCAATTTTCCAGATCAAAATCCAGTGACTCGTCCCTTCAAGGCAATGACTCTTATTTAATTTTCCTTTACTTATGAAAATAGTATCATTATGGAAATCTGCCTCCTACCCTTCTTTTCTTCAATTCTTGCCATCTTTTCTTCCTTGCACACACACACACACACACACACACACACACACACACACACACACACACACACACACACAGACCACAAAGATTTTTTAACATACAAGTTAAAATTAGGCATTGGACTGGGTATTAGCAATGAATAAAATGTTGCCTAGACATGGAAGAGTCCATCAATGTTCAGAGAGCCGTTTCTGTGAGTTATTTACCCGACTCACTGACTCACCTAATCCATAAAGAGTTTGTTAGGGTATCATGGGAGAAGATACAATGGTTTCTGACTGGAGAATTGGTAGAGACAGTGGTAGGTCAGTGATACTCTCAGTAAAGACTAGGTTTTTAATTAACTCTTGAAAGGTCAATAGAAAATTTCCAGTAGATGTGTATAAACTCAACAAAGTGAATGTTTTTTTAAAGGGGTTACTTTACATATCTTTGTTTCTAGCTGCATTCTGGGTTTAGTAAATGAACTTAAAGAGATTGGTAGGTTGGTAACATATCCAGAAGAATATTTCTAAGGAATGTTGTTTACTTTGCAATGGAGAGGGGTTATTGAGATTTTTGTTTCTTAACAATTAAGTATTTAAGAACAAACTTGGACTGAGGGTAAACTTATTTGGATAGAGTGCTTGGAGAATGTGTATGAATCTGTGGGTCCTGTTCTCCAGAACTACATAAACTGGGCAGGAGGCACGAGCCTGTAGTTCCTGCACTTGCGTGGTAGAGGGTGGAGGATTAGACTTCTGCACAACAGTGCAAAAACAAGGTCTAGGATAAGTGAGCTTTCATCTCAAAAATGATCCATGACAAGTACACATCAGTGGGAAAACATCCTGGCCATGATGTGAGGATGGATTGAAGAAGCAAGACCTGGTAGATAAGAAGCCATTTGGGAAGTAGACATTTTTATCTAGAGACTATAAAACCAAAAATGCTTGTCAATCATAGAATTCTTTTGGAGGAATCATAGGAGGGAGAAAGGGCAGAAGCTTTTAAGATAACAGAAATGAGGCTGCACAGGTAGTTTAGCAGTTAACAGCCTTTGTTGCTTTTATAGAGGACCTCAGTTTCATTCCCAGCATCCATGCCTAGTGGTTTACAATCACTTATAAATCACTAGCTTCAGTGACCTAGTACCATCTTCTGGCCTCTTAGGTCATTCACACATGTTGCACGCCTCCAACTCTCACACCAGACATCCATACCATCTTTCTATATAATATCTGAGTCAGAAATAACTTTGAGAACTGCATGGGTCTGGTTGTATGTACTAATAATCTGAACACTTAGGAGTAAGAGGTAGGAAAATCAGGAATCCAAGACCAGCCTCTACTACAGTATGATTTTGAAGCCTCCTTGGGCTACTTCAGCTTTCTCTCTCTATATAAAAATCAACCCAAATTAAAGCAGAATCATGAGAAGACATGCTCATAAAAAATGTCCAGGAACATTATTCAGAGCATTCAAAGCAACTGAAGATAGGAATTACACATCATCCTTCTCTGGCTGCCAAACTTACAAGCAGTCCCTTTCCCTCCTTTGATTTCAGTTCAGATGTCCATATAATCTTCCTACTGGGCCATGCTTATAATGGGTGGTCAGCACTGAATGCCTGTTTTCTCCAGTTTAGCCTTCCTCTAACCTGTTCTGTCTCCTGACAGTTTTCATTCATTTTTTTGAGTGTGTACTACCTACCCTGCCTCTTTTTTTTTCAATTCATGGAAATGAATCAGAACGGCGACGACGTCATTCAAAAGAGAAAGCTAATTAAAAAGGTCCCCTTTCCTTCCTTTTGGAGACCTTGCAGTAGTTTCCCCTTTTAGGAGACACAAGCCAGGAAGGAAGTTCTTCAGCACATCTGTGAATAGAGGTGCTGGCTCCAGTCTGGAGGAAGCTGAGTGATGATCATTCCTGCTTAAGATTGTAGGTCCCAGGAGATAACATTTCCAGCTTCTTTGTCTTTCCCAAGGTCAGGATGAACCAAATAATCACAGGGTACTCCAAGCAGAAGCACCAAGATAAACAAGAACATTAACTGGAGAGTCAGTGTGACTGAGTTACTACCTGGGTAGAAGGATAATCATGATAGCAAGCACAAATGCTTGTGGAACTGTTATTGTCATGAGCCTCTGTAGGTATTCTACATTGGTCCAGTCCCTTTTATATTCATGGCCCTAAAAGAGCTCCCATTTCAAAGATACTGAAGCTAACATATATAATGGCCAACCAACTAGCTCAAGGTTAGTGAATCAGACACTGTCTGCACTAGAATCCAAACTTGCTCTCTTTCACCTTCACCTATTGGCACATCTCCTTCACTCATTTTATTGCTGACCCACTCTTGTCCCATAAGACTTGGACATGCAAGTAACTATAATTCAGTTTGAGCTGGCAAGGAAGTAAATTGTGGCCAAAGAAGACTACTAACATAGAAGGGATCCAAAGAAAACAGAAGAAAATTTGAATTCATTACTAACGTTTTCAAAGTGTGGCAATTTGCATAAAAATACATCATATTTTCCTTTATTTTTGAGGAAGTTTGGGAAAGTCTATACTTGGTATTGCAAACAAGTTGGATGAAGGCAAGTCAAACCTACATTCTTATCACTGAACCTTGCTGTCTTTAGTTGGCAACTAGTTTCACTCCACTTTATTCCCTCCTTCAATTGAATCATTTGGCTTTGTGTTCCTCCTCATCTAAGTCACTTACTTCACCACCTGAAAACATATAGAAAGGTTTGTGAGTTTGTGAGTCCTGTTTTGTAGTAAGATGACCTTAGCTTTTAGTCCATAGTGAAGCTGTTCTATATTATCTTTGAACAAAAATCCCCAATTATGTCAAAGCTCAATATTCCTTCTTTAAAAAATAATTGAGTAGATATTGTGGGGTGACGGCTCGTTGGATAAGAGGGCAAGAGTAAAGACCTGAGTTCAGGTGCTAAAACCCACATACTGGCAAGAAATGGCCACAAATTTCTGGAATACCAGAGTTGAGGGTAGGACACAAGGATAGGGTCATTGGAGCTCACTGGCCAGCCATTCTAGCTCAAAAATATGTTTCAGCTCAGAATTCAAAGACACAACCTGTCTCAATGGATAAGACAGAGAGTTATTCTATAATGGGACACTCACCAACCTTCTCGCACACACACACACACACACACACACACACACACACACACACACACCACAGATAAAGAGATTAATATTATAGCTAATTTGTTTATGTATTGGGTTGAAAGAGTACCTCTCCTATCTGTCTATGGCTGCTGTGAGCCACATTAAGATAAGTTGTTTGGTGACCTTGAATACAGAAGGCCACTCTTAACACTTGACAATCAAATGATGATAGTTTGTAAAACATTTTATGTTTCAAAATTGCATTTACATATAATGCCTTACTAACTGCTCAGAAAAGCTGTCAGTGGTGGTACACAGTGTAGAGTGTATACTCTGCCATGGACCATTGCTTTCTATAAAATTGCAAACTTATATCAAAGTTAATAACTTATCTACTGTTGCCCCACCATGTAACTTCTGAATTACTATGAGACTCTAAATATGAATCACCTTGGGCAGACTTTTCTTCCAAGACATTGTGATGTTTTGTTCTAAGTAGTTTCAGCTACAGATGCCAAAGTTCTCTCTTGAGTCATCATTTGATTTGGGGCTTTCTGAATCTCAAAAGGAAACTTGAACATCATTACAGTAGACTCAGTAATGCTCTATGGAATGAACCACAGTCTCTGGCCATACAACATCTTCTGCCATTGACTCCAGCTTAAAGTCTCAATTTCTTTACTTTTACAATAGAGATGAAGTTACAGACTCAGCCTACTTCACTACATTTCTCTGAAACTATTGAGAAATCAGAGAGCACAATGTCACTAAGTTACTCTCGGGGTACGTGTATCTCAATCTCTTAATTGGACAAGTATAAACACTAAATCTCATTCCATTTCAAATGAAAGGTTCTCATGTATTTCAGGCTGGCTTCAAACTCATTACACAGCTGAGGATGGCCTCTACTTCTGATATTTCAATTTCCACTTCCTGAGTGCTGAGATTATTGGTGCACATTAGCATGTCTGATTTTATGTGGTTTTAGGTATGGATCCCATGCTTCATACATATTATGCAAAAACTCTACAGACTCTGTTAAATATCTAGTAAAATTAAGTTTTCTAAGTATGTCTTGGGGTGTTTTCCTCTATTCATGCAGAAGTGTATCTTTATGATAACATATTGGTCACCAGGAAGTTTCAGATAGGATGACAGAAGGAAATTGGTTGTATTAAAGAACTGTTGAGAAAAAATTAATTAAGAGTGTTGTTAACATTGAATCTTCTTTTTCTTTCTTGTGTGGGTACCCATACATGAGACTTTACAAGCTGCATATCCATGACAGATCAGAAGTCCAGACTGTCAGGGCAAAAAAATTCATGATAAGGTGAAGGAACTCTGGGATTGGAGGAAGAAGATGTGGTCCTAAATTTTGCACAAGTCTTTAGAAACTGGGTCCAAAATGGGTGACTCTCTTTTTCTGGTCTTCATTATATTGTCAGGATGAAAGCAGGTTTTGGAAGTAATGTCTCTAGTAGAGGCTATCCCACTCATGACCTTTTATACACACAAGTTTTCATGAGAACTTTTTACCAATGTTGACTTTCCTCCTTTTTCTCTCTCCATTCTTCTGCGGCTTCAGTGATTCTTGTAAGCTGAGTTTATTCTTCTTCCCCTCACCCGACGTCGTCCTTTACCACATGAGGACATTTCTTCTCCTTATACTGAAAATCCCCAAGAAGTAAATGTAGGGTCTTAACAGCAAGATTTACATAGTGTTACTTGGTTTCTGCCTTGGGAGTTAATGTGACAGGAAGTGTTTGAATGAGCTGTGCTGTCCTTACAGAGGCTCAGAATGTATCCAAGAAGAAGAAAAAAAATGTGGTCAAACTAAACAAACAAACGGCTCACTGAAGAATGGGAAAGGAAAAAAAAGAACTGGATGCTTATTCTTTTTCTAGCTAATGAATTGAATTGATACAGGAACTTCATCGTGTTCTCAGGGAAATCCTGTTGGCTGGGTCTCACTCCTCAGAACTACTAAATTTAGGTCACAGCTCAGTGGAGAACAATTACAGATCCTTAATAAAAGATAATTTACCCAGTGACAGCCAGCAAGACAGCTGGGCAGGCGTTCTTATTTTCTTGTTAATGTTGTGGGGGCTGGGGACCCTGAGTAGGGATGCCTGTTGACAGAAGGTTATGTTCTGACCTTGCACATCGGTTAGCTGATCTGCAGTGTGGTGTGTGCCAAGAGATCATAATGACTGAAAGCTACACTGCATGGATTTCTCTTCTCTTAATTCCCCTTTAGTTTTTAATTATAGTTTATAGTCAGAGTCTCATGTAGACCAAGTTGGCCTTAAATTTTCTCCCTATCCCTGAAATTCTGATCTTGTTTCTACTACCTGAGTCCTGAAATTTGGTACCTCCATGCCCAGCTTAAGTACTCCTAGAAATCAAGCCAGAGCTTCCGTGCAATATATGGTTTTCTGCATCAAGCTACAATGAAAAGAACCTGAGAAAGAACAGATATAGTACAATAAGAAGAAAGTCAGAAGACAAATTGTGTCTGTTCTTGTGTTCCAACACTAACCTGCTTAGCTTTCCTTCCACATACTGTCTCTGCTCTTAAACCATGCTAGATCTCCCAAAGGTGTTCACATCCTGTCTCTGTCCTTGTTGAGTCTTCTCCCCAGTTTCTCTCCCCTTTGAATAGTCCATTGCTGACTTAAAACTTAGCCTATTTGTCATCTATTTTTGAAAGCCTGTCACCCTTCAAGACATGATGTGACATCTTCATGTGCCTTGCCTTGATGTTAGAATGTTACTGATCAAGTACAGACTATGCCATCAGGGTCTTGGTATCTAGGATGCCATCATGTTCTTGGTATCTCAGTGAAACACACTGCATTGAAGTCTTAGTCCTAATGATTTGTTGTTTCTGAACACAATAGGCATTTCCAATGATACTCTTCCAATGTTAGAACTCTCAATTTTTGAGAGTTCTCTGGGAATTTTGTGCAATGGATTTTGATCATTGTCATGCCCATACTGCAATCTCTTTTCAGATCTATTCTCCACTCCCTACCCACCCAACATTGTATCTGTCTTTTGAAAAACTGAAGTCYGTATACTCTGCTGCTCATATACTCTTTGGTATATGGCCGTCCACTGGAGGTATACCCTTAAAATCTTGACTCTTCCTCTCCCAGTAGCTTTCAGTTACCAAGAGCTCTTTAGATAGGGAAGGACTCCATGCTTGCCTATACTCTTCATACTGTGATTTTGTCTGACATGTGTTTCTTCAGACCTTGCATGCGCTATCATAGTTACTGTGTGTTTATATGCTCATGTACTCTGTTGTATCCAGAAAACACTGTTTCTTCACAGTTCCCTCAACCACCACATGGGGCACTTACAGTTTTACTGCCTCTGCCCAATCAATGGTCCCTGAAACTTGGGAGGAGGGAGGCTACTTACATGTTTTATTTTGGGATGAATATAATAAACTTCTTCTCCCTTTTGATGAGTTTTTTCTTCTCAATATACCCATGGGGTTGTGGGGGGGAATTTGTCCCTCTGAAAGAGATATGAAGTTCTCATTCCTCCCTGTACAATTCTGGTATTTCTTGCCATTTGTTTCCTGAAAGCCTAAGGAAAACTCTGTCTTTAGGTTTGGATTCAGACTTTCCATTACTGTGTGCATCCTCTCTAGGATGCCTGGATGTGCTCTTCTATCCACCTTCACACCAGTGTACAGTTTTGTCATTTGAGGAAGATTTAAATGAGCTTTGGTTTTCAGATATACTCTTCTTTTTTCATGGCTACAAACAGTTTTAGATAGTATTTGTAAACATTAATCATTTTTCTTTAATCTCATTTGCTTGTCCCCTGTTTTTTCTTCACACAGTGACTGAGTTCTCCTGTTCTTCTAGGAGCCACCTCTGTCCTCCTTTCCAGAGCATTCAGTGGCTACTTCTAACAATGCCCTCACTCTCCAGTGTTTACAAGAGTTTCTTGATTCTGAGCACTTTAAAAGTAAGAATTAAGGATTACTGAGCAGCCTATCCGGGGGCTCTAGAAAATCATTTACTACCAATATATTTTTAATGAGCTAGTACATGTAAATGAGTGAGCTATGAAAATACAAGCAGTGACAGTAAGAAAAATGAAATGAATGTTACAGTTTTCACCTTATTTCAGTCACAATGCCTGAGATTAAAAACATAACTGACAACAAATCTTGAAGAGTATGTATGGAAAGGGAACCTTTATCCTCTGTTGGTAGGATGGCACACCGAAGTGATTATGTTACCAATTAATGTCGACAATCCCCTAAATGCTAAAAACATATACTATATGACCCACACATACCCCTCCTTGTTATATACCCAAAGGACTCAATATTCTACTACAGAGATACTTGCTCAACTATACTCATTGTCACTTGATTTACAGAATTATAGAATAAAAGCATCCTGGATATCAATCAACCACTAAATAAGCAATGAAATGTTTATAAAACATATAAAAATGGAATTACATTCCAGTGTAAAGAAACATGAAATTTCTATGAAATGGATGGAAACTGGAAATATTATACTGAGTAAGCAACCCAGATTCCTCCCCCCCCAAACCAAATGCCACATATTCTTTCTTATCCGTGGATCCTAGCTGTGAAAGGTTGAATTGGGTAGAGAATATGGGTGTGTGGAAACAGTTTAAATATTCATGTATGAAATCCTCAAGTCATGAAAAATAAAAATATGAATACGTGCTCAGCAGCTAAGATCACAACTTGAAATTGTTACAGACGCCATGGAGAAATACTCAGATATGTGGTTTAAAGAAGTTAGAACTCTATTTATGTTTATAAGGTTAAAACAAGTGTAAGTTTATAGTAATTTATAAAGACTGTGGAGGAAAGAGAAAAAAGAGTATGTTATTTTATCTACCTCTGCCTAATACAATCTCTCAATACATTGGAGAACTTACTGGAATATCAGGCTTAGCCCCCATTCTAGTACATAGTAATTTCACACCTTAGTGTAAATTCTTCTACTTCATGAGTTTTAATACGAATTCGCTATGTGATTTCAAAGTACTGTAAGGGTTATTTTGAACATTAAATGAGAGAAAAATATGGAAAGACAAATCTCCTAATTTTTTTAATTGGATATTTTCTTTCTTTATATTTCAAATGTTTTTCCCCTTTCCAGGTCTCCCCTTCAGAAACCCCCTATACCATCTCTCACACACCCACTTCTGTCCTCCTGCCCTGATATTCCCCTACACTTAGGCATCAAACCCCCTCAGGCCCAAGGGCCTCTCCTCCCACTGATGTCCAACAAGGCCATTCTCTGCCATATATGTGGCCAGTGCCATGGGTCGCTCCATGTGTATTCTTCGGTTGGTGGTCCAGTCCCTGGGATCTCTGGTGGTCTGGCCTGTTGGCACTGTTGCTCCCTCCATGGGGCAGCAAGCCCCCTCAGCTCAATACCTTCTCCAATTCCTCCATCACGGATCTCCCCCAACCCCCAGCTCGGTCCAGTGGTTGGCTGGGAGTATCTGCCTTTGTCTTTGTCAGGCTATGGCAGAGCCTTTCAGGAAGCAGCCTTATCAGGCTTCCATCAGCAAGCACTTCCTGGCATCTACCATAATGACCAGGTTTGGTGGCTGTATATGGGATGGATCCCCAGGTGGAACAGTCTCTGGATGGCCTTTCCTTCAGTCTCTGTTCCATACTTTGTCTCCATATTTCTTCCAGTGAGTATTTTGTTCAGCCTTCTAAGAAGCACTGAAGCGCCCACATTTTGGTCTTGCTTCTTAGGCTTCTTATGGTCTGTGAATTGAATCTTGGATATTATGAACTTTTGGGGCTTCTTTCTTCCCCTCAGATATATTCCAAGCTGTGGATGTGGACGTTAAAGAAAACTGCAATAAAGGATTTATGGTTTAGTTTATATAGAGAAATAGTTCTAGAACAAATATAGGCAGAACTATTTGTGAGGTGGAGGCCTTGTTTGAATTTGGAAAAGCTGTTGAGAAACTCTTAAGGTAAAAAAAAAAAAAAGAAAAAAAAACAATTTTAGGAAAAATATATTTTCAAAAAATATATCAGGTATAGCCATACCTGATCACTGGTTCCTAAGTAGTTCTATGAAGTCTCTTGTGCAAGGTCACTGTTCTAACTGGCATCATTCTCCAATGATGCATATAAAAAGCATGAAGTCTATTTTAGAGTTAACTTCCCTTTAAATATGTATTTTAATACATAATTTTCTATGAAGGTTTCCTTTTCTCTTTTTGCAATTCCACTTTTTTATTAATTGTCTGTACCTTACCATTTTTTGTCCCTTAAAAACAACACATTTCTAACTATACATAAAATGACGTGAAACTAAAACAGTTATAGTAGCTGCTAAAAAAATGGTTAACATTTTATATGTATATTTCAGATTTTCCCATAATTTGTTTCTTTTCCCACAATTGGAGCAAATTGTAAATATTGCATTGAAATGTGCCTTTGTTCCCTTAAGACAGCATGAATAGGCGGAGCTCACCTGCCCAGCTACCAACTCGCCCGGAGATCTGTGCAGCCTGTGCCCGGATCCCAGGCAGGATAGCCACCTTGCCTCAGGGCA
>BDUI01000031.1:701833-766196 GCA_002335545.1 Apodemus speciosus | reverse complement strand
TGAATAGGGGGATGGGGGTGGGAGGAGAGGTAAAAAGACATATGGGACATTGGGGGGGCGGGGAAACCAGGAAAAAGGGAAATGAAATGTAAATAAAGAATATATCCAATAAAAAAAAGACAGCATTAATACTATTCTGTGCTATAAAAAAATCTGCTGACAATAAGAGAGTTTCTTTTTCATATATATGTAAATATTATAATATATAATATGTAAATATTATATATATATATATAATTTTACATTGCAGTAGAAGAGGAGGTAAGGACTTTGCTTCCCGTAGAGGAGGTAAATAAATGGGGTAATACCCAAACCCTCATTCTGACTTTGTGCCTAGAGGCAAGATGAATGGTTAGATCCAGGTAAGGCTCTGGTCAGCATGCTGTGTTTCTGTGTTTCTGGAGAAGTATAGGTGGTCAGATCTGCAGAGGAAAACATCAGAAAGGTGAATCCCAAGAGTAACCATGGTGTTTCTTTGAGATCCCACAAATAGCATTCTATCTACAAAGGGAATTAGGTTTCCACAAAGATAGAAGAGACACATCCTTGTAGAAAGAAGAGTGATCTGGGAACCCCGAGCTGCCGAGCAAGCAAAGCTTACACATTGCTGGAAGCCTGGCTCAGTTCTTGGCAGGCAGAGCATCAGGACCTTCTTCAACAGTCAAGGATCATGTTGTGGATGGCAGGATGATTGATGACACCTTTAAGTTAAAGAAGCTCTCCCTGGACTAATCATAATGAAGCTTAAAAATAAGCTTAGAAAAGGACATATGGCTCACAACTCTCCTTGTGTGATGCTAAGCATATTAATAAATGTCCCAAGGTTCCATTTCTTTATATGCAACATTGGATTAATAATTATTTCTATTATCAAATTATTTTAAGATTAAATAAATTTCTTTATCACCGCGTATCACTTCTTAAGCACCAATCCTTGAGTAGATGTGGTTCTTCTACTCAGCACAGCCCAAATATCAAATAAGTACTGGCATTACTGATGGGTTTGCATTTTCTGTTCTTACTAAAAGCCTAATCAGTATCCAAGCTCATATGAAGCATTTCTCAATAGTGAGCAAAGAAAACTATACAAGGTATGAAAGAAATACATATTAAAAGACTGCATTCCTTAACAACTAGTGAAAGGGAGCTTACTGATATCCTTTAGTAAACTCTTAAAGCACAGAAGTGTCCTTTTCTATGGTTTTCTTCACAGAGACTGCTATTCAGTACTGACTTTGCCCAGCTGAGTTACAGAGCAGAAACTATGAATTCTGAATTAAAGTATAATGTCCTTTGCAGAGTGAAGTCACAATGGTGTGTGTAGTTGAATTAAATTAGAAAGCATCCCTTCAGTCATATAATAAATGATCATGCAATATAACACCATACTCCTCCCCTTGTGTAGACAAATGAGCCACCTACCATCACTTTTCTATTTAACATTTGATGCAATCTTCCTTACCAAAGGAAATTAGTGCTCACATTTTCTCCACCACACTGGACACCTGAGCCCAACTCTGCTGTGGCAGTTAGGCAAAGTACAACTGAACGTTGAAATATGTTCAGAAGGGAACTGGACCCCCAAATTATAATTTCAATGACCCAGGAAGAGAAAAGAATCATTATAGAATGTCCTGTGTAAAAGCTGAAAGTTCCCATCGTTTCTTCCAGAGTAAGAAGAAAACCTGGATAGTAAATAGACTTTATGGCAACTTTAAGTCCCTTCTAAAAAATCTTCAGTCTGAACTGCTGAGACTAGCATGGTCTTGGTAGGCACAGAATGACCTAGTCTTTGCCCCTGGGATAGGGCCAGCAGGTATGGGCTTCCATGAGTGCTTATGGTGGCTGTGGTTTTTTGTATAATGTATGCATTTATGTTACTCCTTCAAGGTATGTTCTCCCTGATAATAATGTTAATGATTCCATGATACTCTGAGACAGTACCAGTTAGGAAAGCAAAGGAATGCTAATGTCTCAGGAAAATGGAAGATCTTTAGGACATCCCTTGAGGCTGTGGAAAAGAACTTAAAACAAGAGTTTAAAATATTTTTTCCTCAAAAGATAAGGATGCTATATGAATTATGTGGGGCTTCACAAATCTAAAGGAACAAAAGCAGTTGTGCTGTGAGCCAACTTGTCACTAAGGAAGGAGATAAAGAGATGTAAGGAGTGGTGATGGCAGGAGATCCCATCCAGCCAAGATTTTTGTTGATGCTTACAAAAGCAGACCGATCCCTGAGTTCAGGGTCAGTCTGGGACAGAACAAGGGTAGTCCAAGATATAATAGGAATGGTAATTTCATGACAGGGTTCCACCCAGCTAGCTTATCTTCGGTGTTTAACAGAGGCAGGCAGGTCTCTGAATTCTTTTGCAATGGTAAAAATATATGCTTGATGTCTCCTAATAATCAAAGGACTGGGGTCATAGGATACTGATTCATAGTGTAATCAAATGGGAACCTGGAGTAAATGGCTGGATTGATATGTAAAATAAAAGACTGGGCTTGTGATCTGCAAGACATGAGCTAGCCAGAAAATTTTTTTTAGAATATCAATGGAGAACTGCTTAGAGAACCTTCTCAAGCAGAACTTGGGGAGATAGCTGTGTGGTGATCCGCAGAGAAAGCAGAAAAGAGAGAGAAAGCAATCTGGAAGGCTGTCTTGAGCAGCTCATAGGCTGCCAGCATGGACCCATGATTTCAAGTCATTTGTTTTCCCTGCTCCCAGACACCCCTTCTCTCAGAACCCCTTTGCAAGCTGAGAATGGTCCTTGGCACTGGACCAGGGCAATTTGCTGTTATCTCTAGGCTTTCCTGGGCCCACAGAACTCAGCTCAACTCCTTCTGACCACTGAGCGATAGTAGTAAGGACTTTGCACTCCGATTTTCTTGAGTGTAGTCAGAGCTTTGTTTCAGAACAATGGGCATAGTATGTCAATTTACACCCCTTTAGTTCTGTTTTCTCTTTTGTAAGATGGAAGCCCACTTTGGTAACTGATTTGTGTATGAAACCATAAATTTGAGTGTATTCCATGAGAGACAGTGTTGAAGCTTCATCTCACTGGAAAGAATTATGGACAGACCATTTTGCAAGACATGTGAATGGCAGATGTCTTCATCTTCATCCTACCTCTTCAAACTTTTCTGTTTGTGTGTGTGTGTGTGTGTGTGTGTGTGTGTGTGTGTGTATTCTGTCTCAGTGCCCTAAAGCAGGTTTGTCTTAGTGATTCTGTTAACACAAGACCATCACCATAAACAACTTTCTGAGGTTGAAGTAACCTGTGATCAATGTTTGCTGATAATCTGCTCTGTCTGACTTCAGCTCATTTATCCCACTTGAGTATCATAAATTCATCAGTGCCTCTGAAGATCTAATTATACCCAACAAGCCAATTTTATTATTAGGTTCTTTGCAGATAAACAGTCTTGATTTTGACTTCTAGGTTATTCCTGAGAGGTAACGAATCTATTCTTTTATAGTTTGGAGATACATGCTATCACTATACTTAAAATGTGAGTTTCTTCCTTAGGTAGTGCAAAATAAGAAAATAATCCTTTTTGTAAAATATTGAATCTACATATTATTTCTTACATGAAAACTTCTTCCTAAACTAATATTACTGACTTCACAATGTAAAAATAAATAACTTAAAATGAATTCCCTATATTATGTCACAATCAATGTGTCCTTTTATAGATGAGGAACACAAAATATTGGGGTACTTCTTCTTTGTTAAATTGGGAAACAAGTTGTAAAGAATTCTCCAAGCTACTTTTACTTTCTTGTTAGGAATTTTTGTGAAATGCCATGCATGGGGTTGGAAGTGGACTATCTGTCTTGATCTTCCGTCAAGTCCTCTGTATGGCAGAAAAATACTGGTGGATATACTGAGGCTGGCCATGACAAGATAATCCACAAGCCCAGATGTAGGGAGATTCAGAGTTCCAACAGTAATCACATGTAGCTTAGAGTCTCTAGGAAGGAGTCCAGCTGAGCTACGTAAGGCCTTGAAGTCAAAGACCTTTTAGGCTTCTTTTGCTTTAGTAGCACAAAGTAGTAGAGAAAACTACTACCCAGGGAGAACATGAGTTTGCTTGTTTGATGAAAACTACATTAGAAAAACAATAAGCAAAACTCCTTTGCAGAAAAAGAAAGTGATTGGGGCATTGTAGCGACAGACTGAGCAAATGCTGAACAAAAGCTCAATTTGGGGAAGAGTAGAGCAGGGGGAAATATTCTCTATTCCTATCGAGTTTCTGGTTCTAAGAAATAAACTCTATGTTTGAAGCAAGTAGTGTGGTATTAAATATCTACATTTTAGGTAAGACATTATAGTTCAAGCCACTTGAAGATGACCCTTAGAAGCCTGACCTGGGAAAAGAGCAGTAAATAAACTCTTGCCTTGAAAACAAGGAGACTTCAGTTTTATACCCAGAACCTACATAAAATAAGGTGGCTATGATAAATGCTCTTGGATTCCCATGGCTGGGGAGGAGGACACAGGCTCATTGGCCAGCCAGAGAAGCCTACCTACTAAAGAAATTTTACCTAGGGTGGCCTTTGAGATGGACATAGGAAATACTAGGGTAGTGCATCTCTCATCTCCTTATCTAGTAATTGTAATGAAATATTTGCCTCATGGCTGGGATAGCCCAACATTTAGCAGAAACCAATGGTTTTGTAAGGCCAGTAATGTGAAGTCACATTTAGTACCTGCTTTGTTCCCAGAAATTAGTCTCCAATGTCAAGTGCAAAGTGTAAGGATGACCATATCACCCCCAAATAACTGTTCATATCTGCAGCCACACCAAATAAACACAGTAGCAGCCTTTATAATGAGTTTCTCCTAAATAAAGTAAATATCTCAGAAAAGATATTCCTAGGCATATGACAGTGAGGTTACATAGAGATTAGAGGTTCAAAGTTGTAAAAGGTTAATTAATGCTGAGAGGGAAAAGAGAAAGAGAGTAATTCAATAGATCTGTGGATATTACAAAATACATTACATACTTCCATGGAAAGTCATGATTACACCCATTATTTTGTTAAATTAATGTATATTTAATTTAAAAAGATGAGTGCAATGTCCCCATTAGAGGAGTTAAAGAAAGGACTGAAGGAGCTGATGGGGTTTGCAACCTCATAGGAAGAACAACATCAACCAAGCAGATGCCCCAGAGCTCCCAGGGACTAAGCCACCAACCAAGGAGTACACATGGCTCTGGCTGCATATGTAGCAGAGGATGGCCTTGTTGGGCATAAATGGGAGGAGAGGTCCTTGGTCCTATGAAGGTTTGATAGATGCCCCAGTATAGGGGAATTGAGGGTGGGTAGTTGGGAATGGGTGGGTGGTTGGAAGAACACCCTCATAGAAGCAAGGGGAGGGGGAATGGGATAGAGGGTTTCCAAGAGAGGGGGAAACCTGGTAAGAGGATAGCACTTGAAATGTAAATAAATTTAAATAAATTAATAAATAAATATGTATTTATAATGATTTGCCAAAATCTCTGCTTAGCAAGTACAGTGGTTAGATTGGTACCCATAGGCCCATATATGTAAGTGTTTAGCTACTATTTGAAAGGATTATAAGGATTAGGAGGTGTGGTCTTATTAGAAGAAGTGTGTCACCTGCAGTGGGCTTTGAGGTTTCAAAATCTCAAGCCAGGCCAAGTCTCTGCCTGTCTGTCTGTCTTTCTATCTGTCTGCCTTTCTTCTTCCTCCTACTTCCTCCTCCTCTCTCTTTCTTTCTTTCTCTCTTCCTCTTGCTCTTTCTCTCCCCACCCATGTGTGTCTCTGTCTCTCTCAGTGTCTCTGTCTTTCTCTCTCTCACTCACTTGCTCCCCCTCACTCTTGCTCTCTCTTGCTTTCTTGTTCTTCTCCTACACTTGACTGAATGCAGTCTTGCCTCCCACCGTGATGATAATGGACTAAAGCGCTAAAACTGTAAACAAGTCCTCAATAATATACTCTGTTTGATAAGAGCTGCTTTGGTTGGTCATGGTATCCAACAGAACTGTTACTAAGACAAGTAAGAAAACCTATTCCCAGAGAACAGAGTGATTTGTTCAAGATCAGAGCAACCAAGGATGGAATTAGAATGTACTTTTCTTCTGGCAACAAGAACACATTGCTTTCATAGAAAATAAGTAATCAAAATATATAAGCTCAAAATAAAACACCTTCCTACAACCCAGAGTGTGTCATCAGTCAAATTGTGAGACTCAAAATATGTCTTCGTAATGGGCACTCATATCATTTACCCTACTCATATGGTGGCTTCTAGAACCTTTCCTCTGGTATTTTGTGTTCCATTTCCTAATGGTAGGAATGAAAAAAAGATGCTGAATTCCAAGAGCATTAATGTTGGGTTTAATTCTGCTATCAATATCCTGTATGATCTTTACAAAATTACTTCATCTTTTCAGCAACTTCTTTTTAATCTATAAGAAGTTATATAGGACATATATGAGAAATAGAGTCATATTAACACCAGCTACAAAATATGAATCTCCATTTTAAAAATAGATCTAAGAGTGCTGGGTTTAAAGATCTATGATGTTTGTCTTGAGCATAAAGGGCTTTGTATTCTCTGACCAAAACAAAACAAAACATGCCACTCTACACCAGATCACTGATATACCCTTATGATCTACTGAATTCAATGAAGTGGAAATGAAAGAGTTAATAACCCCTTATTTCATCATCAGGAAGGGATGAAATGTGAAGAGGATATTTTCTTTTACCAAAGACGGGACAAATCCAGTGTTCTGGATAGTGGAAAGGCACTATTCTACCCAGGAAAGCACAATTTTCTCATAATATAGACTGGGTTTATCACTAAAATGTTCTGAATAGGGAGCCTGTTGGAAAATCAGCATCCCATACAACCTTAGAGATGTTTTTACCTTAATTTTAAAAGGTAGCAATACTTTACAAAATATTTTCGCAACCTTTCTAGTCTTGTCATATCTGCATAATTAAGAATAAGGTAAGCTGGCAGCTGATGGGATCTCTTTACTTCATACACATATACTGAGAAGCGCCTTTGCTATACATTATGAGTGACAGCAGGTAAAACAAATACAACTCCATCCCTGTCTGTGTGGAATTTATCAGTGTGTTGCGGCAGCCGAGGGCCCATCAGACACATGTGTCTCTCTACAGCACATGTCCCATTCCTGACAACTGCCTACAATTAACAGTGGATTTTCTTAGCCTCATTGATATTCATATAGAACTATAAATTATGCTATTGAAAAATGGAATAAACATGGGGTTTGGAAGCCATTTCTGGGGTTAATAGTATAAGAAACATGTTTTGTCCATGTTTTCATGTTTCTTATTGATTTGAAGTACATAGTCTCCCAGCTATGAACACATACCAGCTGAGTCCTAATATCTATATAAAATGGCTAACATGAGTAAATTATCCTTTTACATATAATATGTAATTGTGCATATAATATTCAAATGTACATTTTATCAAATGTCACACACTTATTAGTATATAAGACATAGTTATTATCCACACAAAATATGTATAGTGGGTATGCTTTCTATATGTATATGTATGTATATAAACAATATTAAGCTCTGAGATTTTAGAATTCATTTGTTATTAAGTTATGCTTCATTTTAGGAATGCATACTTCCATGTGGCAGGCAAATGAATAAATCAGAACATGTAGAGCTTCTCAATTTCATGTCATGATAGGACTGAATTTACCTGCTTTAATAACATAGATCTGAAGATCCAGAAGCACTCTATTACAAGATATAAATGGCCAACAATTAGATGTTGAAAAGGTTCTGGATGAGGTAGATTTAGAGGATGTCTAATGGGACTGTAGATACAAAGGCAATAAAAATAAAGCACGTGACAACTTTTATTAAAAGCAAAGGATCAAATGTATGCAGGTAAGGTCTTACTGAGGTGTGAAGAAAAGACAGAGTTACTGGCACACCAGGGCTGAGTCATGGATCCTCGGCATTGTTTGCTTTGACATAAGGGCAATGAGAACCAAAAGTTAACGTCATGTTGCTCTAGACTGTCAAGGAAAGACTAGAAAGGAAATACTATCCCTCTCTGGTCCATAATAATTTCCAAATAATATTTCTGTCAGGTTAAAAGTAAAGGAGGAATATGTATCAACTGCATGACAGATGAACAAATGATCAAACCTCTTAGGAAGCCATTCTACCATGCATATTAGAGATAGGCTTAAGTAAAGGTCATGAAAGTGGAGCTGCATTGATGAGGGTAGGTTTGAAAACTTTCCTAAACCATTGATTGGATGTTTGAGTTGGACTTGCGTTACATGAGATTATGGGCTACATGAGACAGGTGTTAGAAATCAAACAAAGTTCCTCTGGAAGAGAAACACGTTTTAATCACCAAGGTATCTCCCTCACTCCAAAAAGACATATCTTATTGAGATATTTGTAAGTAATCAAATAAATGAATGAAAACCCTATGAAACTAGTACACTGTTCTTAAGAAGTATGCGCAGTACCACTCCATATGCAATTTTTTTTCAGCCTCCTCTCACCCAATAAAGGAGCCCAATTGTTCAGGAGGATTCCTACAAAGGCACACTGCCCTTTTTCAAACCTGACTCTTACCTTCTCAGTGTATCAGTAATAAGGTAATCTTTTAATTGGATAACGCTTTAAAATTAGGAAGTTATTTTGGTTTGTTCTTTACTGACTTCCGGTAACTCAAGGAGAAAAGCCAGTGCCCTTTGATAAATGGAAGCTCATAATGTTTAGAGAAAACAGCCTCTTTGAAACTTTCTATTCTGTTAAAAACCTGCTTTGCATTGCTGAGCACTATCTTTGTCCTGGGGACTTTAAATTGATTTTATGGATCTTAAGCTCATGATGGTATAAGGAAGCTTTCCTCTGGACCCAGCAACACTGGGTTGGACCACTTTCTTTTGTCTTCCCTGCCCAGTGTTCTTTCTAACACTCTTAGATGTAGCTCAGTCCAAGCGAGACCATGGGCCTCTGACTGGAACATTTCTCAATGGTCACAATGTGTTCTTTGTGTATGTTGCTGAAGGGGAACTGCTGCCTTGCAGCTCCCCCTTTCCCCATGGGCTTATCTTTGCGGTGCCCGGGAGGTGAAGGACACCGTTCTTGTACTTGTCATTGCCAATTCACTAACCCTTGGTGGCTGAGATTTCTCCTCTTGGCACCAAGCAGGGTAAGCATTGCTTAAGAACATTACAGAGGTTATTTGAGGTAACCCTTAAAGAAGGGTTGTGCATGCTGTCATAACCTCTGTATGCTCAAATTACAGCTACCTTGTAGTGTCTAGAAGATATTGTCTTGCAGTCATCCAATATGTCTGGCTCCTATATACATCTCACATTGTTTTCTGTTATGATCTCTAAGCTTTGATGGTGATACACACACACACACACACACACACACACACACACACACACACATATATATATATATATATGTAAAATGTTACCTTTAGGCCTTAGAAATCTAAGGTGTATTCTTTGTACCTTGGCTAATTGTGGGTCTCTATGTACATCATCATTTACTGCTAATCGAAACTTCTCTGAGGAGCTGCAAGAGACAAAATGACCTATAGATTTAATGATAAATTATTAAACATTAGCTTAATAACATGTACATTTAGCAGCACACATATCTAGCCATATGTTATTGGTTGTGCAATGCTGCTACTCAAAAGATACTGTATGAAACTGAAATGCTCAAAAAATTTAAAAAAGAAAACAAATAAACAAAAAGCCTTAGAGCACGTTTTAAGGTCAGCTTGAGTAACCGACAGCAAAGAGGGACAGTCTGGAAGTAATGTGGTCTGCATTAGCAGGGTCCATTTTGGAAATTGAGAGATTTCTTATGGTTGGACAATAGGCTGGGGGGGGGGCAGTGAATAGAATAGGATGTAAACTGAAGAGATAAGAAGCTGAGGGGCTGAGGAGAGGTCTTTGCAACATATTAAAGAGTTTGGAGCATCACTTGTCCTTCTGAAATGAGTACCAACAAACGATTTGAATCAGGACAGCAATATAGCCAACAGATGATGAATTCATATTAATCCAGTAACACTGTGAAATAATTTTGTTCTGGATGATCATTCTGCTGAGTTTGAGGATATATAATATGATAGGGATGATTCTGGACCTGCAGTTATAAAGTCAGTAGGAACATGAGAAAGTGGGGCTTAGATTAGATTAAGGTGAATTCAGTGAAGAGGAGAAAAGCATGCTTAGATGTGTCAGTGAGAAAACTGGAAGGAAGTATGGCCAGATGCCAGTCTCTCTAGAGGAGTAAGGTTTAGAAATTGAAATAAAACTGTGTGTGGTGAACCACTCATCAGGAGACGGGTTCTAGGCTCTCAGAGGAAATTAAAGAATTGGGGATGGCTGCAGAGATTCAGAAACCATGAGCATATGGAGTGTGCCAGTTTTAAAGTACAGACTTTATTTTGCAGATTGAGGAAGCAGCAAGGTCCAGAATGGGACCATTTACGGGTAAAGAAAGGAACTTATAGAGACTATATTCAGTGGACAGGCACAGCCCCTGGTTGAGGGATGGGACCACACACCTACCTCAAAAATAGTAATCCAGAATTCCTCCTGGCTGAAGGACAGTCAGGGACAAAGAGTGGAGCAGAGACTGAAGAAAACGCCATCCAGATACTGCCCCACCTAGGGATCCATTCCATCTGTAAATACCAAACCCAGACACTATTGCTGATGCCAAGAAGCCCTTGCTGACAGGAGCTTGGTATAGCTGGCCCCTGTGAGGCTGTGACAGAGACTGACCAATACAGAGGCAGATACACACAGCCAAGCATTGGACTGAGCATGGACCCCAATAGGGAAGTTAGTGCAAGGACTGAAGGAGCTGAAAGGGTTTGCAACCACATAGGAAGAACAACAATATCAACCAGCCAGACCCCCAAATCCCCCAGGGACTAAACCGCCAACCAAAGAATACACATGAGGAGATCCATGGCTCCAGCTGTATATGAAGCAGAGGATTGCCTTATCTGGCATCAATAGGAAGGGAGCCCCTTGGTCCTGAGAAGGCTCGATGACCCAGGGTAGAGGAATGCTAGGGTGCTTAGGCAGGAGTGGGTGGGCAGGTAGAAGAGCTCCCTCATAGATATAGGGGGAGGAGAGAAGGAATATGGGATTTATGGAGGAGAAACTGGGAAGGGGGAAACTTTGAAATGTCAATAAATAAAATAACCAATAAAAAAATCTGAAGAAAGAAAAGAAAAGAAAAGAAAAGAAAAGAAAAGAAAGGAAAAGAAAAGAAAGGAAAAGAAAAGAAAGGAAAAGAAAAGAAAAGTGGGGCCAGGAGATGGTTTCTTAGTCGATGTAAGAAAAACTCAGAGAGAATGTTTTACTAAGGCAAGGGGAAACAACCTTTTGGAGAGTTAAAAGTCATCAGAGCAGCGGGGAGGAAGATAAGGATTTGGAAGGGTCAGTTGGCTGTGCCAGTTAGTGGGTCATTAGAGACTCTAAAAGAACAATCCCTGAGGAATGATGAGGCCCACAGCCAGATAGCAGTAGGTTGGAGGGTAAAAGAGAGTTGAGCAAGGGGGGAGAGAAGAGGCAGTGACTGAGTTTCAAGGAGCTGGCTGTAGGGAGGGTGAGTGATGCTCTTGAAGGTTGCAAGGCTCTACAGGGGTTGAAGTGTGACTGTATATCAAGCAACCTGACTCAATAAAATTCCTCTTTGGTCTTATCTTACCAACTTCATTTATGTATTTAAGGAAAGCTATGTAAAGGGGTACATACCTTCAGTCATAGACACTCAGGAGGCAAGAAGTTTCATTTAATTTCAAGAGTTCAAGACCTGTATGAAAAATTGAGTAAGATCTAGTTTCTAGCAACAGCAGTCCATTTAAATTGATTAAAGTATATAAGTGATATTTTGCTATGCTTAAATAGCAATTATTTGAAAGAGTAAAGACATAATCATATCGGAATACAATGTTATTGTATATAATTCCACAATAAATTTTTCTTATTTAAATTACACTTTCACTTACTTACTGGATCCCAGAGGGTTTAGAGTTTAGGTAGATTACATATCTTATTCTACAAGGAAAGTTATACGTGATTGTAAAGAACTGTATATGTTCTGAGCTTTCATTCTGATGGTGAGGTCACAAATTAGCCTGTGGCCATTTCACAAGCAATTGCCAAAGATAAAGGACTTTTAAGTGGAGAAACAAACCCTGGATGAATGTTTATAGAATATACAGTGACCAGAGAAGCATCATTTTCTCAAGAGGATTCCCACAGCCTCAATCCCTAGAGTGTGACACCAATAAGACCAAGTATATGATGAGAAGTGTCACAGTAAACCCACTCTTGATTTAGCAAAAAGTAATCTTTCTCAATGGGCAGAGAGATGTAAACCATATTGGAGACAGTTGGTAAGCATTTTTTTTACTCAGAAGAGGAACACTATCTTTGTATTGAAAAGATGGTTGCTGTAAAAATATTGGTAAACCAGTTGAGAACAAATAGAAACCATACCCTAGTTTCCCAGGTATATAAAACTGAGGAGTTCTAGTAACATTGTCTTCGGATAGCATAGATTACAATTTGCTTGTCCAATATTCATTTTCTTCTACTTAATAACAAAATTGCAATGTTGAGCTACAAATGTAGTTTTTTAAGGTCTGCAAAATAACTAGGGCTCTAGAAGTCTTCTTCAAACCAAAGCTGAATAGCAAAAGGATAGATCAGATTGACAGAATTCTCGCTCTCTACTGATACTGACCCTACTGTAGCAACCATGATCTGCTTACCTCTGGATTTCATTCATTTGGATATACCTTTATGTGTTCATGGCATTGCATTTGGTTCTGTTAGTACAACTGCACATACATACTTACTATGAGCATTAGAATGTAGTTTCTAATATAGAAAAAGAAAAAGCCCCTCAAAGACTATAATTATAATCTTGCTTTGCATTAACTTACTCTGCTAGGTTGTGCAGGTTGGCATAATATTTCTCTGCTTAATGTTATGAATTTCCTAGCTCTAAAAGTGTAGGGGTCTTGTCAGGGGTGAGTGGAGGGAGATACCTTGGCAGGGATGGGGTTAGGGAGGTGAGCAGAAGGGATCAAGGTGGGGGGAACAGAAGGAGAGAGTATGGAGAGAGAGAACTGAATCAATGGAGGAAGGAATATCTGGGATGAGAAACCTAGGAAGATGGAAACTCCTGGGAATTTATGAGGGTAACCTTAACTAAGATTTCTAATAGGGGGCTTGGAGCCTGAAATGTCCATCTCCTTTAACCAGAAAAGACTTTCAATGGAGAGCCTGGGACATCAACCCTGCCATAAAACCTTAGACTAGAACCACAAGTTCTCCTACCAATAAAATATGCAGGGATAAAGATGGAGCCAAAATTGGAGGAATGGCTCACCAGTGACTGGCACAGCCTGAGACCCATGCCATGAGAGAAAGAGAGAGCTCACCCCTGACATTATTAATGGTGTTCTGCTATACTTCATGATAGAAGCCTGGCATAACTGTTATCTGAGAAATTTTATTCAGCAACTGATGGAAACAGATACAGAGACCCACAGCCACACATTAGGCAGAGAGCATGCATGGAACGGACTTATGTGCTCTGAACATACATAAATAACTATTGTGCAGCTTAGTCTTTATGTGGAACTCCTCATAGCAGAACCAGGGGCTGTCTCTGACTTTGTTGCCCACAACTGGATCCCTTACCCCTAACTGGGCAGCTTTGCCTAACCACAATAGAAGAAGATACACCTTATCCTACTGTAACTTGATATGTCAAGGCTGGTTAATATTCATGAAAGGCTTTCCTTTTTCTGAGCCTTTTCTAAGGAGAACTGGAGAAAGGCAGGGAGGGGAGGTGAGAAGGGGGGACAGGGGGGAAAGAAGGGAGGAGAAGCTACGATCAGAATGTAAAGTCCATAAATAAAATTTAAAAACCGCTTAGGGGTCTTTAGTTCATGATTTTTCATTTCACTTATATGTAAATGCATATTTGCATATATTTTTGAGGGATGATCTTGCTGTGTAATCCAGGTCGTACTTGAACTCACAATCTTCTTCCTTGAAATTCCAGAGTACTTGGATTATAAGCATGGGCTAACACTTCCAGTTCTTTTAAACTTAAAAATTAATTTGATTTGTACATTAGTTTTCTTCAACCAGGCTTATCATCTGAAAAATAATTGGAAAAAAATAGATAATGCTTAATTTGCACCCTCTCCTCAAACAACATCTGATGTACACACTGGGAAGATAACTTGACCTGAAATTATTACTTTTTTTTTTTTTTTGCTGGATTTCCAGATATCTTTAAATTTGGTAGACAAGGGAGTTACTACTTCACAATAAGGTTTCTCTTGTTTCTCATAAGGTTTATATTTCTGGTGCTTATTATAGAGCCTGGCATGCAGCACTTCTTGAAGGAAAGTACCAATGGAATGAATGTCCACATGACCTAATCTTAGAAAATAAGAGACTGGAACAAGAAAGTGTTGAGGTATAATATCCCTCACTTTGATCATATCTGGAACTTCTTCTTCTACTGCCCTGAAGGATGTGGCACAGAAATATTCACATAAAACAAATCTTTGATGACCTAAAGTACGACAAGTAAGAATGAAATGAAACAATTTGAGTGTAATGCCTTCAAATTATTATTATTTTTCTTTGTTAAAGAATAGTGGGTCATTTATTCATTGGAAACACTGCTGTCAGTTTAAATTATGTCCCTGTTCAAGTGAATTGATATTGGATAATGAGTTCTCACTGAATAGCTACATATAATTTTGTCACTGAGCTAAAAAATTCCAATTGCTCTAACCTTTTCTTGTAAATTCTATTTTCTGAGCTCTTAATCACGTTTTCTTCTTATATGAGAGTGGATAAAAATGCAACATATATCTTAGGTTGACTTTTACAGGAACATCTTCCCTGTGTTCACCTTTCTATACATCATGCCATTGGTGAGTCTGGCATCAGAGTAACAGGGCAAATTTCCACTTCTCTAATATGTGAATTATGTCTAACTTTATATTAATCTGTAAGTCCATAAGGACACTATAGATACAACCAAGCATATAAATAGTTACCATCAACCAAGCCAAACCAGAATGCTATTAAATGGAATTTTTATATTTTCAATCTGAACATATTATTTTCCATTAATAAATACTGTTATCCATTTACTTACCTAGAATGTACTGTTTTCATATCTGTTACAGTTCTAAGTAAGACACTTTCATGGAAATGAAAGGACACTCAGAAGAACTCATGGTTTCCAGGGTTGACACCTTTAAAATACCAGAAATTATAACAGATGGTAATTAACACAAAAATGGATAGAATAATACAAAGATACAAAAATTATTCCAAGAGCAATTGGACTAAGGCACCTTGGAGGATAAACAAACAATCAGGTAAGAAAATGTGGTTGAATCACTACTGTACATTACAATCCTGGCATAGAAATGCAATGTTAGCATTTACAATGAAAGGACTGGAGGACTGAATAGGATTATTTTATCTATGCAAAGGACAATGATTGATGTGATCTTTGGATATTCCAAGTACTGTGTTAGGTGCTGTAGCTAGAGTACACTATCTACATATAGTACACTAGAGTACATATAAGTATAGCAGGGACTTATTGACTAGAGGAAGAGACAGATAGCTTAGCTGATGATCAAAATCAATGTGATCTGTTTTTGTGTTGGTATAGTCTCACTATGTATCGGTTTATTTTAGTCATTAATTATGAATGTCACTCTTCAAAGAGCCCAGTTTAAATAATAAAAATTAAATGCCCATGCTTGTTAAGGTATGATGTAATTGTGAGATAAATAGAAACGATGTAGGGTATAATGTGACTTTGGGGGAATATCAAGAATAAACTTTCAATCCAGCTGATAAACTAATATACTGACATAGTTGACTTATTTCTAGAATTTTCCAACTGAAAATGAGGTATCATTTCAGTTTTAAATATGATTACACACACATGCTTTTATTACATTTTGTTCATTTTGTGAATGAATAATTGCGTGGAGGACCACGTCACAGTGCCTGAGTAGAGGTCAGAGGGCAACTTGTTCAAGTTTGCCATTTCTTTCCCCCATGTAGCTCTTGGAGATTGAATTCTAGTCTTCAGGCTTGGAAGCAGATTCTTTTACCCTCTGAAGCATATTTTCTGTCCCCTCAGTGAGTATTTTAACAGCCCGATCCAAGCAAGCATCGATAACTAAGTTATACTGGAGTAGAAATGAAGATGCCAAATGGGAAATCTAGTTGTGTCCAGGAGGAGTCAGTTTTTCTCCTATATAATTAAGGAAGATACACAATCCATAGTGGATGCCTTTGAAGAGGAAATATTGTCAATTGATTTTCAAGATGAGACAGGTTTAGATATGGCCAGACTGTTGGAAGACTCTGTGGGCTGCAATCCAAGTGATTTCTGAAGACACTCCAGTGAAAATCTGACTTCGATTTTCTTGTAGATTCTGAGATATTCAGGCAAATATGTTTCTGCACCCTATAGCAATGCACAGAAATCCATGCTACTAGTAGAGGTGTTTTTCCTCAATAAACAAATTTAAATATTCTCAAGGAAGTAAAATGAACATGTGAACTTCAAAAATCAAAATGTAATTCAAGAGTGATCAACCATGACAATACATGGAGTGAAAAAGAAATTCTCCTGGGTTTTTGCAGTTGTGAGCAGGCTTCCATCAGCCCAATATCCCAAAACAGAGAGAAAAAGAGAGAGAAAGTATCAAGCTGTTCTCACTTATTCACTTGTTTGTTATACTGAGCATTCAGGACAAGAAAGAAGAATGACAGGTTCTGGGAAGGTGGTTAACATGACACCTGAATGGCCAAGGACTGGCAGAGAAGAGAAAATTTATGTATATGTATATTCTGTACATTTATATATTACACATATATTAGATAGAGATATAGAGATAGAGATCTCACATCTCTTCAGGCTTTGTCCTGGGTATTTAATATATAACACACTCCTGCTTCCAAAGTAATTCAAAGGTAGATAAGATTGGTTAGGCTGTAAGAAGTTTCCTTCAAATGTGATCTTACAATAAATAATGGGTCAGTTAAAGACTGGTTTAGCTAAACTGCAATGACTGTGATGCCTTCTGTTCATTTTTCTACACTATTTCTAGAATCAAAAAAATAAGTTTTGTTTGATACATGAAGTTACTTGAAAAATAGGAGATTCCAGCTAGAAAGAACAGAACAAATTCAGGTATCACATTGTTCATAAAAATATGTAATAGAAATTTTCATCACTGTCAGAAATAGTCTTACTGTTACAATAAATGTATTTTAAGGGAATAAACACAAAGCAACATGAGGAGCTACACAAAGAAATCCATTGTGGATGATAAAGTAAGAAAAAATCTATCCTGGGCCTTGCTCCTGATGGGATGCCTGTTTACTAAATTAAGATCAAAGTACACTCTACATCAGAGTTTCTGTAGCCATTGGTAAATATATCTATTAGACCTCATTTAGAAGATTCTTCGTTCAGTAGATGGAACATAATGTAGAAACCTATAACTTTCCAAAGTCCAGAATATTTGTGTCTGTAGAGTCATGAGCCACATATAGTACATCAATATCACATGAATCAATAAGGATCAGGGACCATTGGGGAAGAAAGAACAGAAATATTTTAAGAGCCAAAGGTCAGGAAGGACTTGGGGGAGATAATGTCTTCTGGATATGGTAGAACCAAAACACTCATAATCTCATAGATGCTGCATAGGACCTACCTGAGATCAATCCAGTAAATACCCTACTATGGATGTTGGGGAAGGATCACAGCCTTCATCCCTAACCTTAGAGCTAATAGTAGTTAATGGCTTCAAGGCAAAGGTGTGTGTTGGGGGATAATTTCTTTAATCTTGTGGAGCCTGGTTGGTTGACCAAGATCCAGTGGATAGTTTTATATCCATGAGTATGTGGTATCACACAAATACCACTTGGTGGGTTAATGAAGAAGGACCCAAAATATGAAGTGGGTGGAGGAGAAGATTTGGAAGAAAGGAAGAGGAGAATTTGAGGTAAACATGATTACAATACATAGTTTACACTTATTTAATCCTCAAATAATTAAGAAAAATACTATTACGAAAAAGGATTCCTGGTTGCAAGTGACACTGCCACATTTGGTTAGGTTAAGCATATGAAAGTATCAATGAACCAGATTGCAGAAAGTACAAATAGCAAGAAGCTGATAGAACTGAGATATCAAACCAGGAAGTTCCTTTGGGGTGGTACCAGTAGCAGAAAAATCTAAACTGTGGCATAGAAGCTCTGGACAGTTCCATTTCAGGTATGGGTCACTCCTTTGAAGCTAGAAAGTGTCTGGTGATTGACAATGAATGAAATGCTTCTCTCAAGCAGAAGTCATATTGAAAAGCACATGATATTAAAAAATATTTTAGAGAATCTTATTTCTTACCACTGAAGTTTTACTACTTTATCCTGGATATTAATTTTCTGGAAGTTTCCATAGCACAGGATTATAAGCTGAGTGGTTTGAAATAATAGAAATTTATTTTTTCACAGTCCCGAACATGAGAAACCTGAAATAAAGATGTTTTCTTCCAAAAATCTTAAGGAATAAAATATTGTCTTGCCTTTTCCTAGACTGTGGTAGTTGCTGGCAACAATTGGAATCTCTTGGTTGCTACTTGTATCTCTTCAGCTTGCTTCCATCTTTATATGGGTCTCTTTTCTGTTCATGTCTTTGTCTTCTCTCTTGTTTAGAAGTCTCCTTATGAGAAGGTTTCAGTTCATATTCCAACCCACTCACTATGACCTCTCCTTTTAAATTCATATGCAGAACAACAGATCTTCTTATTACCTTTTGATGCATCACTTTGGTTGATCCTTCCTTGTCACCTTCTACCTCCTTTCCCCAACTTGTACCAACCCGCACCTCCTTATTTTGCATTGCACTTTCTGTCATATGTTCTCGTATACTTCCAATGTAATTTTCTTAATGTTCCCTTTCTAGGTCTCATAGTTCCTTTCTGGTTTTGTGACCTCTGCCCTCACCACATTATTTCATAAGTATATATACCAAAAACTTGGACCCACACATGAGAGAGAGCATGCAGCTTTTCTTTCTTTCTTTCTTTCTTTCTTTCTTTCTTTCTTTCTTTCTTTCTTTCTTTCTTTCTTTCTTTCTTTTTTCATTTTGAGCTTGGATTACCTTAGTTAATGGTTTAGAACTCCATGTGTTTTCCTGCAAATTTTAGAATTTCATTTTAATATTCATTATCCATTGTCTGCTGATAGGCATATAGGCAGATTCCTTCCCCTAGCTCTTATGAATTGAGTGGCAATAAGCGTGGAAGCACATCTTTGTGGTAGAATATAGAGTCCTGTGGCTTTATACTCAAGAGTGGCATAGTTAAGTGACATGGTACTTCTGTTTCTAGCTTTCTGAGAATTTACTACAGATTTCCATAGCAGATGCACTAGTTTTTGCTTGTACCAACAGTGACTAAGGATTCCTTGTCCATACATGCTTGTCAGCATTTGTTGTCATTTTTTTCTTGATGACAACTTCTCTTAACAAACTGCAGCTGTAGAGACTTTATGACCAAATATATCTATGTTCGGAGATTCAGACCCTATATAAATACATACACATCCTGAGGTTCTACCCATACACATTTTTGTTGAGAAGTTACAAATAGAAATTTTGTTTGTTTGTTTGTTTGCTTGTTTTCAAGACAGGGTTTCTCTGTGTAGCCCTGGCTGTCCTAGAACTCACTTTGTAGACTGGGCTGGCCTAGAACTCAGAAATCTGCCTGCCTCTGCCTCCCAAGTGCTGGAATTAAAGTTGTGCACCACCACCACTTGGCAGAAATAGAAATTTTAAGAGGGCTATAATTCAACATCTGCCCATGAATCTGTTTGTTTCCTCCTATGAGGAACCAACTACCCTATTCTTTTACTACCAAGTTTTATCTTATCTTATCTTATATTTTATTTTATTTTATAAAAACTACCTGTGTGTTTTATAGAGGACTTTTGTTACTTAAGGGTGGAGCCATACTACATTCATCTTCATTTACAGTATCTAGTAAGATTGGAATACTGAAATCCCAAAATAATTTTACTGAATAAGTGAAGAAATGACTGGATGAATAGAAGATACATACTGAAGAAAGACAACTACAAAGATGTCAGCATGACATTTGGCATGTTGCCCTATACATGATTATAGAACCCTATGGCCCTGTCATCTACCAAATAACACTATTACAGAAACAGCAAATAAAACCATGCTTCCTGTCCCTCATGAGAGTATATAATGAGCTGAAAATTGAGAAAATTGACATTGATTTCACTTTGATTCTTCTAAGTCTGCAGATAAAATAGACAGTTTACAACTTCCATGTATTTCCTTGTGCTTCTCATGTTCTGCCTGTTTAGAGAGTGGTTACATCATGCAATCCTGTTTATCCCCTTCACTTGGCTGACTTCCTTTACTTTCACACCCACTGCTGAAGAGGTTTGCTTTCCCCCAAGGATTTTATTTTCATATTTTGCTCACCCGCACTTTAATTTACATCTTTTCCTCTAGCTTCAAAGGTATTCAGAGGCTCTGACTTCACCTCTGTACCACCGATACTTTTCTTCTTTGAAGTTGCATATGCTTTGGAAGAGAGATGCTGTGTCTTTTGGCTCTTTGTCCTCATCCATGGGGCAAAGCCACAAATGCCCTAATGGCTTTAGGAGATAAATCTAATACTTTCTGTATATAAGGGGTAAGTCTATTTTTCTATCTAACTTGGACCAAAATGAATCTAATTTTAGGTGAGTTACTCATAATCTCCGTCCCTTTGAGTGTCACAGGTATATTCTGGGGTATAAAAGGCCACATGTACAGCCACACAAATCACCTGGGGTAGGCAGGCGGCAGGATGTCTTCCAGTGCTGACCCCGGATCCTTACAACACAACCTTTCTCTTTTTAGCACCTACCCTGATCACACTTGGAGTTCACAATGCAAAATTTGTTTTTCATCTCATTCCACATCCTAGGAGGGAGATCACTTTGATGATTGTGCCAGAACATAATTGTGTGGAGAGTCAATTGTATGGGAGGATGAAGTCCATGGAGGCCAACAGATTTTAGCATCCTGCAGAGAAGGGAGGTGCCACAAGGGTTATGTTTCCAGGGACTAGTCCAGACTTTTTATTTTCCTGCAGTCTCTTAAAATGGGCTGGTCAGATCCCTCACTGCCAATCTCCAGAGTTAGGTATGGAGCTAGGCTGCACTAACTCTTTATGAATGTGAATCTCCCAGGTTAGAACTTCTGTGCTCTAGCTGTCCATTCTGCAGCCAATGTGACACTATAAAAGAGAATTTTCTTGGAGCTAACTTAGCTGAAGTTATGATTTTGGTACTGGTAGTATGACTTTGTTAATATTTATTAATATTATTAACCATGGCAATAATTATTTACTGAATACATCCTGTAAGAAAGTCCTCAAACTGACTATTTAACCTTCACTAGCTAATTTCATGTCAATATAAGAGGTCCTGGCATAGATGATATAATTAGCACCACTGTTGTTATGTTTTACAATTAGAATCAAATGCACAGTATGAGTCACAGATTCTGAGCTCACAGACTCAGTAAAGAACAAAAATCCAAAGTCTTAAGGTACGGTAAGGTCCCAAAAATTTATATGGAAAACAACTGTAAGATATTATATCTTGCCAATCCTTGTTTTGCCATGTGGAAAATGAGGACATTCTTCATATTAATAGCCGAATGGGGTTTAATAAGTTCATGGCTGGTCTAGCAAAGTGAGTATCATGTTGTCCAGAACCTAGATTTTTAATTTGATTATAAGTGCTAATTTTCTTTCCTTCCCTTTTTTCCCTACAAACCTCAAACCTTAAATCTCACCTTGGAGGCAGTGGTCTAAAAACATGGATGGTCTGTATGACCACAAGGGATTGCTTGTGATTTTTTCCAATTGGCCAATGGGTCTCATTTACTTCTTCCCAACTGGGGCCATAAGGGTATAGCTATGAAGGAGACTCTGCAAAACAGGCAGGGATTCCCTCTCTCCTTTCTCCTCTGACACACTCCACTGAGCATGAAGCCTCAATGCGTGTTGGCCAGAAAAAGCTCCCTGTTGCTCTCTGTTTCACAATGTCTTAATGAAATTTTGTTCACAAGGGCACCAATGCCTGTTTCACAACCTTCCACTCCTTAAAAATTGAGAAACTAAAAGAAACTTCCGGCTCCTCTATAGCCCAACTGGGGAATCCAATAAATCCCATGCACCCCTGGAATTCCAAGGGGAGTTGATACTGAACCTAAGACCCATTTCATCCTTGTTTCCCTAAGGAACACTTATTGGCTTGCTCCATGTAGTACTTAGAGTGGTTCTTTAGGGTTGGTACTCCATTTGACACACAGAGAATTGAAGCTCTGGAAGAATCAGTAATTTATTTAATATCAAGCCAGGGCTGGATGTTGTCCAAGTTGTTCTATGAGCAGTAGATCACTCTGTCAGACCAGGAGATTATATTTAGAAGAATATCCATTCATCTACTTATAAATGTTTATTAAGAATCAGCTATCTGCAAATGCCAGTGTTGGGGACAAAATACTGAACAAACTAAGCTTTTCAGGTCCCAGAGAATGCCTAGAGGACAGAGGAAACAGAAAAAGAGAAACACAAGTATGTATAGAATGATAAGTGACGGTTAGCATCAAGAAGGAAGATTGGGCAGAGTTGAAGAAGATAGCTCTGTTGTGGTGGCTTCTCAAAGGAAACTGAAGTGGAGTGGATATGTAATTCATGTGAGTTTTGGAAAGGAGAAAACCAGGTAATAGACAGAAAATCACAGTGCCTTATAAAAAGTGTTCTCTGTGTATTGGGTGAAAAGTTTGAGGCTTCAGAAGTGGTATTCAGGGGAAGGAAAATATATTAGGTCAGAGACGTGACAGTAAATACTATAAGTGATTCCTACAAGGCCTCTGGGGTAACTTTTTTTTCATAGGGATATGAGCTGGAAATTGACAGGGTATCACTTTAGTTCCATGAAAGATTTGATTCCATAGGTGCTTCCTAGTCTAGTCAAACATGAAATTCTTTAAAGATACACTAATGGAAGAAACTGCTTGGGCTCCATTGGAGCTAATGGTCAGTAAATAACCTCCTAGACTGACTTAAAATCTTTCCAATCAACCTTTAATTTATTGCCTAAGGCCAGTGTAGGAGAAGTCACTGATACAAATGAAATATTGGGGTGTGAAAAGGATGCTGCTGTTATGCATTATGCAATCCAGTTCTATCTGATCTCATTATCCTCCTCTTCATTCTTGCAATCTTCCACAGATCACAGGGAAGAGATTTGATAGCTAAGGAAAGCAAATGACTGCATTTGAAAGCAGAAGGCCCTTGGATCAAACCCATTATTTTCTGTGTCCTTTTGATATCCAACAAGTTGATTTGCTCAAACTGGAAGTGTATTCACCTAAGCAACTTGTCGATACTCTACAGCACTGCTCCATTTACTCATAGATTATTAAGTTTATTCTATTGGTCCCGAAACAACGGTCTGTTTCATGCTTTCCTGGTCCAGAAAAGCCTCAGTGATTTCATAATAAAAGTCAAAGAAACACCTACTCTTCCTTCTCCTCTTCTTTCTTTTCCTCTTCCTTCTTTTCTCTTTCTATCACCCCTTCTTACATTTTTCTTTATACCAAACTGAGACAATGACAAGACACTTATAAACCTGTTACATTTTCAGGAGAGTAGACTTCTTATTTGAAAATGGACATGAGCAGTTTTGCCTATTGATTAAAATGAGCTATGTTCTAGGTTGGGACAAATGTATGCATAATCATATAGAATCTCTGATGTCTAATGCTTCAGACAATTGTCTCCTATGACTGTTCTCTTGGGGGCAGTTAATGAACTCTTCCTCTAGAGAATGATAAAATGCTTCTGGGCTCTGTGGTACTTCAGATCTGTGTTGCACCTCCTGAGATCAGCCATTGCTGTGTGAAAGCAGCCATAGATAAAATACAGAAGGATAAATCTGCCTGTAAAACTTTACACAGAGTCAGGAGAATGGCCAGATTTATGCTCTGTGACTCTTTCATGTGAGGATACTTCATATTGAGTTGATTTAGTCTTGAGGATGAAACTTGAGCCTTAAGAAAAATAAGAAAACTTTCTCCACTAAGCTGTATCCCAATTCCCTAAGATGACCTTTGTTCAATCCTGAAAAGTTCTAGAATTAACAGTGGAATTATCAGTCTCCTTTCTTTTCTTTCTTTTTGGGGTGGGGGAGTCTTTTTTAAAAATTACACATTTATTCATTTATTTACATCCCAAGTGTTGTGCTCTTGATCCCCTCACAGAATTCCTTCCCTCATCCTCCCTCTCCTTTGCCTCTAAAAGGACAGCTCCTTCCCCCATCCCCCAGCTCTGGCACATATGTTGGTTGTCAATTTTTGTTATTTCCACTTTAAGCATTTTTTCCCAGCCTCCTTTATTTTCATATCAACTGTCTGGAGTAAGAAAAAAATCAATAAATTACCGCATCTGTTCTTTGGTCCTCCCAAGTTTTAAGATCTGAGAGTAAAATATTTTCCATTCACTACTACTAACACATATCTTTTAGTGAACGAAATAGTTGAAAAGAAATATAGTTCTGTCCTTTTAAGGATCAAATATCATTTGTATCAGCAGAAAATAATGTTGTGAACATTTCATGTAACAAAAGCTATTCTTAAAAAGTGATCTTAGAACTGGAGATGTGGCTCAGTGGTAAAGTGTTTGCTTAGCAGATGGAATTTCAGTGTTGACCCTCAGGAAAAACACAGGCACAGATACCCAGGCAGAGAAACAGACACATATACACAGATCTTAAATAAGTCTATCTAAAATAATTTTTGTCCAATGAATCAAATTATATAAACCTACTACTTTCTTCAGAATTTTTCTAAATTGGAGTTATAATTGGTAAAACTACTGTAACAAAGAAAATTAGAGATGTATAGTACCAGAGTAAATCATCCTTCCACACTCACTACTACAGAAGATACTAGGGCCCTGGTTATGAGAATTTAAGGTTTAAAAAGTGGTTTATTATTTTTATTTTATTTTCTCACCATGTTGAAAATCAACCCCCTGGACCCTGTACATGAGAGGCAATCACTCCACCACTGAGCTATATCCCAACTCCCAAAAGTGTATATTGCTTGTAAATTGCCAGGTTAGTCTTTTTTAAAAGACTGTTTTGCCCATACACAAAAATGGCGAGTACCTTACAAGATTTCCTTAAGGAAAGCATGCTGATTACAACATCTATGTCAGACCTTGTACTGGCACTTTTGGTTCCACAAGCCACAGTGTTGATCCTAGCACTTGCCTTTGTTGTACTTATTAATATGAAGTCATTTTCCCATCATTCCATGTGTTTCACTGCTATCTACATCTATTTAGGGCGTTTTAGTGAAGCACCCTACACATGATTGAGTACAAGCAGAATGAGATGGTTTCTTTCAGTTCTGGAACCTGGAAAGCTTCTATGAGGGTGTTCTCCCACCAACCCACTCCTGCTTAGCACCCTAGCATTCCCCTACACTGGGTCATTGAGCTTCCACAGGACCAAGGGGCACCTCCTCACAGTGATGCCAGATAGGGCAATCCTCTGCTACATATCCAGCTGAAGCCATGAGTCTCCCCATGTGCACTCTTTGGTTGGTGTTTAGTCCCTAGGAGTTTTGGGATGGGAGGTCTGATAGGTTACTATTGTTGTCCTTTTTTTATTGGATATGTTCTTTATTTACATTTCAAATGGTATCCCCTTTCCGAGTTACCCATCTAAAACCCCCTATTCCATCCCCCTCCCAACTTTCTGACAGGGAGACTCTTGAATAGACATGCAAATGAAGTTGAAGAATGGGCCTTGCACTATTTCTAGGGCAATAATTTCCCTGAGAGACTATTGTTATTTGTGCATCAGCAGAGCATGCCAGGGCAGTGCTGGAGTTGCAGTTTGGAGGATATTGCCATTTCAGAAAGTAGTCTGTGCCTCCAGGGTCTGCTTCTCTTCAGGGCTCAGTCACAGAGCTACCCTTGCTCTCTTTTTTGAGAGGCTGGACTATCCTTCTAGCTACTTGTTAGTCTGATAAAGTCCTAAACACACAAGGTACCCTGGTGGTGTTGTATCCAGGAGTACAGATGGCAACGGAAGGGCCTGGAGGCTTTGCTTTTGTTTTCAGTCCTTTTTCATGTGCGTTACATTTTAAAAAAGAAATCTACAGAGCTTATTTATTATACGGCAGCCTTTGGCATGTACTGAGCAGAATTCCTATTCATAATAAGCCGATTCATCTTCTGGCACGTCAGAAATTTCTCAAATTGATACTTATAATAAATATGATTAATACCATATTGTATTACAGTTGTTGCCACGAAATAATTGGGAACAAATATCATATTGTGATGTTGACAGTGTTGGGTTGGTTGGTGCCAAATGGTGGAAGCAGTCAAGTGTGTTTCATTAGCAACAACGTTGCTACAATGCTGCTAAGGTTTTCATAATCTGTTTACCGAGGATTGATCATTCATTCTATTAGACAAATTCATGCAACAATTCTTCTGGAAGAAAATTTGTAGATGAAAAATCTCAGCATAATGGGCTCTTAGAGGATCTTAGGTTCCCTGCCTGTTAAACACTTAAGGCAGCCATTACAATTCTAGAGTTAAGGATGAAGAACTAATTAAAGAGACAAGAGAAAGAGGCAGGGCTAAAAAGTGTAAAGGGTGATTTTTAATTTAGAATGAGGGGAAGTGCTGGAAAAGCATGTCTTTGAATAGATATCAAGTGCCTTGTGACCACTAGGACTTCTCCAGCTGTAATGGTATTTTGTTCTCTCATGTGTACACCTGCTGATGCATGTCTACTGGTTCCTCTTCAAATACTCAGAACTCTTCCCAGGCTTCTCACTTTCCTATTTGGGAAATGCATTCTTCACTTCAGCAGATGGCCTCTCATGAACTTTTACTCAAGCTTACGCACCTGGTTTAAGTTATACTTGTTCCTAGAAGCTATCTTGGCTCACCTGCTCCCTCCATCTGGTAACTGTGATATCACAGGAATTTATCAAGATTCATCCTGTACATTACCACAGTTTCATGTTCATCTTCCTTTACAAAACATACTCTCCTCAAGGGCTTGCCTCAGACTTAGTTCCAAGTCTAGTATGGCCAGGCTCAGTAAATATAGTGGAGTAATCCAATCTGTGAACATGGAAACCTGCAGTGTGTATCAGGGATCAGACTACTACTCTCTTCTGTTCTGAGAGCTGGAACCCATCTAGACATTAAAGACAGTTTATTGTTTGTTTGTTTGTTTGTATGTTTGTATGGATGTACTTATGAATGTGTACATATGACCCATGTAGGCATGTACCTGGAACCATGAGTTCACAGATTTAAGGAAACTTATAGATTTCCCTAAATTTCCATCATATCATTTAATGGTTCTAAAAATTGAGATTGTTGAACTCAACCTTAGGTTCTCTGTATTATTCTCTTATTTATCATAAATTCATGTTTTGAATATCCAGTATTTGTGAAGACATTGATTGGATTGGAATACCGGGCTAAAATACTGAAGAGAAATCCATGTTCAATTAGTTTGGGATCCTAAAGTTAGGGAGAAAATGGACAGTAAGCATCAACCAATGGATTTCACAGATACTATGTAATCATGAACTGTGCTGAAGAAATATCTGAGGGATGGAACATGACTATGACTTAAAGGATGGAATATGAGTCCAACTTTGTCTAAGCTGAGTAGCAAAAGTTGAATAGAGGCCACATTGGTGACTAAAGGTAAGAGGATGGAGAACGTTCCTGAAGAGAAAGCAGTGACTTCGAGGCCTAAAGTCAGATGGTAAATGTGAAGTCTAAAGGATAAAAGCAATCCTGGGTAGCCAGAGCACAGGGCCTGAAATCTACAGAGATGGACAGTAATCAGGTAGAAAAATTTTAGAGCACATTAAAGAGTTTAGATTTGCACCTTCACTCTGTGTGCTATGGGGACAGCTTAAAATGTTTGATCAAGAAATAGATTATAAGTGTATTCTTGTAAAATCTATAGATTATAAGTGTATTCTTGTAAAATCTATTCTGTACACAGAACAATCAAGCTCTTAAGTCAAGGTTCTTGGGATGGGGCACAAACTTATTTTATGTTCTATGGAGACTGCTTAAAATATCTCATCAAGAAGTGAATACTGCATATAAATTTTCATTTTTCAAATACTATTCTATATCAGGGAGGGTGAGTTCAGAAGAATCATGCTGTTGAGTATGGATTTGTGGGCCAGGGTCCCATATGATTATACTGATAGTAGAAATGGACAAAAGATGATGATAATAGGAAATACTGGGGAGATTATGATGACAAGGGTGGGTAATGAATTGGGTGAAGAAGAACTAGAAGGTATACTACTGAGGCAGGCCACCTTCTCTGGAGGAAGCAGACATACGAAAGGCACCATTAGTGAAAAGAAGATATGGAAATCTCCTAGAACTTCTGGAAAAGTCACCAGGCACCAAACTGTTAACATGTATTGAAGTGACTCTTACCATCCATCCTGGAATAGGTAGAGCAAGCTGGCATTTGGGAATGGGAACAGAGCTTGTGGTGTTCTCCAACTGAAAAACAAAAGCTGAAGGAATACAGTGTTCAGCACTCCCCCTTGTACACATCTTTAAGCCTAAATATCAGCAATGTCCACTACTTGCATTTTCTAGCACTGCTTGACTGTCCAGTTTAGTATTGAAGAGATTCTATAAGTCTATTCTTCCATGAAAAAGCTTTTATGATGCCCCTACTATGTGTTAGGTGCCATAAGACAAGTACAAACGTGACACACACCCTTGAGCAATTGAGAGTCCACAAGGGAAGGCAGATGTAGTATGGATTGGTTCTATTTCTGTTCAATTAAACACTACATGACATGCCAGAGGAGTCAGTCATAACTTCATAACTAGTAAGATACGAGCTGTAAGGAACATGTGAGTCAAAGGACAGCGGGAGCTAAATATTCCTTTCTACTGCCTTTTCCTTTTCTTCATGCCTCTCTTCATCTCTCTCTGCCTTCTTCCTTAGTAGTCATCTTGATTTTCTACCTTCTGTAAAAGAAATTGTTTAGCTCAAGTTCCAATCACTGCCTTCTCATTTATACTAAAATATATCATACCCATTGGTTTCTATCTTTGTAAATTTTCATGATCTACCATCCATGTTCTTTTTAACATTGCTCAAAGCTGAGGGATATACGGCACCATTACATTTCACTGTGCTGATGCTCAGGCCATACTGTTGTTTTACTTGTTACCAAAATTGGTCTCTTATATTAGCAGCTTCTCGACTCTGGATGCGTGTAGTATCCACCCTGCTCATCATTTTCCATTATATTCAGAGTGGTTGGTGGATGGTATAAGTTCAAACAAGCAGAGAAGGGCAGACCTGGTACTTCAACCCAGATCTTCACTTTTCCAAGTCTGGTTCACTTCTTACCACATCACAACATCTATAACTAGTGTTTGCCCAATATAAGTAATGCTGACATGTCTCCAAGAACATTCTTTCCTCCACAAAGACCTACACTAGAGCCTTCTCATGGCATGAGGTATTTAGACATGGTTTTAAGGCCTTGAACTCTGTATCACTTTACATTCTGTTATTTTTATTTTCCAAAGTGGAAACAGCTGGCTGTACTAAACCCTTGGGTCATTTCACTTTCCTGTACTGTCTTCACCAAGTATAACTGGTCTCTCTTGAATAAGTGTTGCAAGCATGTGGCTCTGGATGATGTCACCCAGAACAGGAAATCTGCTGCCTTTATTCAGTTTGTTCTTTTACCAAGTAATTGCATGGTCAAAATGCATGCCTGTGTTCACAAACACCCCGTGGGTAGGGGCCTTGTGGCTCCATCTGGGTGGCTGTCCTAACCTCCGCATGGAGGGTGGCCTTTCCTCTCAGCTGGGTAGTATAAGGTGTAACCTCTTCGATTCGCAGTGCTTAGGAATTCAGGGTGTGCTCCATCATGCTAGTGTCTCTCTGTGCATTCTTCACAGTGGCTGGGAGCACGGAAGACCTTCTTGTCTAGTGTTTCTTCAGACCCCACAGAAAATCATGGCTTCAACCTGAGGCCTCTCCACTGGTGCTCTGTCTCTAGGGAAATATAAGCTGGTCCTTTTAGCCCTCATGCAACATTCATAGTGTTTTGTCTCTTCACAGGCCAGCATAATGGTGTAGACATTGCCCTATTAGGTTTGACTTGATTCTCACATGCAATCTCAAAGGCAACACTGATGAATAGTCTGAAACAATTGCTCTCCATCTAATGTGGCACAGAGAAACCAAAGAGCTGAATACATCTAGGGAATAGGGTTTGCTTGCCATTTAGATGCATTTTTACATTTTTATTTACAGATGGCAAATGATAAATGTATGTACTTAATAGACCATGTTATTTAGATCTATATGTATACTGAACCCACCATCATATAAAATCTAATTGTCATACCCACCACTTATTTTCACGTTTGCTATTGAGAATATTTCAAATCAACTCCTTTAGTTCTTTTGTAGGCTGTATGATTATTGACTGTGGTTACATGCTACAAATTAAATCGTAGAAGATAATTTCCCTCGTCTAAATAGAACTCAGCTCCCTTTAATTGGCCTTTCTCCTTTCTCCTTATACTTCCAGTGTCCAGTCCTCTGATAACTACCATTGTAGTCTCTACTTTCCTATACTGAATTTGCTTTGATTCCACATGCAAAATCAGATAGTATTTGGCACCTGGCATATTTCACACTGTCTGAGTCATCCGGGTTTGTCTGTATTGTTATTAATTTCAAGAGATTTTACTTGAATGAAGCTAAATATTCTCTCTTTCCCTCTCTTTCTCCCCCTCTCTTTCCCTCGCCCCCTCTCTCCTGTGGGTATGTCTGTCTGTCTGTCTCTGTGTGTGTCTTTGTGTTGTGTAGTCTTTGCCTCCTCATCTCTTTTCATAGGAGCCCAAGAAAAGGGCCTGTTGCTGGAGCAAACTTAGAGTGCTGGAGGAATGGCATGGAGATCAGAATGGCTGTCAAGCTGTAGTGGCATCACGTCTAGAATTAAGCAGTAGCTCTTTCTCTCTGACCCCTGCTCAGAGGTGACATAAGAAGCAGCAGAGAGAAGATTGTCATGCTCAACCTGACAAACATCACACAACTTACTTCAGTATCGGTGATTGCATGCTAACTTGGTAACAAGAAGAAATTTCTGTTCTCATATATTGGTCCAAAATGCTGAAATGATAACAATAACAAAAAAATAACACAGGAGATTTTTCCCCAGCTTGCTTCAGAGATGTGTCGTTGGGAATCTAACATTCCAGACATATAGACCCATAACTTTTTCTGCCTTATATCTTCATTCATGCAAATCTTGCTACCAGGTGAGAGTCTTCATTAATCATTCACTGGATTGATGTGTTGGAAGGCCTGTCATCTTTGGAAAATGCAAATCTGTAGCTGCTATTTCTTTTCCACTAAGGCAGAGTTTGTATCTTTCTGCTGCATAAAGCTGGTCCTTCTTTCTCTCAACAGTTTGTGAAATATTTGAAGTCAATGACCTTTTCTCCCATATCCTCCTTCATTTGGGAACATCTCCAGAGCTCCCAATTATTTCCAAAGTCTGCAATTATCCAGGAGAGAGTTAACTGTATTCAACAGTGGGTTTACTTAACTTAGGAGCTGCAATCATACAGTCTAAAAAGAATCATAGTTTCAGGGGATTGTTTAAAGAGATTAGGGGATTTCTAATGCCAAATCTAATGTTCAAATTCATAATGTGTTCTTCTTAGTTTCTGCATATAAGTGGAATCATTCCTGGTTCCTTCTGTAAATGCCAGTCATAGGGGGCCAGCTAGAGAGAGAGTATTTTTGAATCATTTCTTCTCCACATTGCTGCTCTCATTTTCCAGATGAGGAGTTAGAAGCAGAAGGCCCCAGACCTGAGCCCTACAAACCCCACCTTGCTGGTGGGCCCTGCTCACATATCATTCATCAGTGCACACAATCTGGTCAGGAACTGCTTCCTCTGGAAAGCAAGAGACTGAAGTGACTTCATTTCCAATTTCTAATTTTTCCTCTTCTGTCTCTTCCCTCCTCCATCTCACCCTTCATAATAATGTCCCAATCCCATTTCCTCCCCCAGATTTCCTCTTGGCTCAGACATGACTTCCTCTTCTATGATGCATACAACCCTTGTCCTCACTGAGAAATGAGAAGAAATGTTATTACGTAAGGGTAACTCTGTTAATTTTATATTTAGACAAGAATGGGAAGAAATCCTGGGTCAGCCTGTACGGGAATTGCAATAGTTCCCCTAATTTATCATATGGAATGCCCCCATTTCATGGATGTCTTAAGAGTATTGTCTGTATGGGTTTAAGGTTCTAATCTCTTGATATTAAAAATGCGATTTGAAAACATTTCCAATGAACCCATTGTAATAGACATAACATAACATTTGTGAAATCCACACACCTTATCTAGTATTTATTAGTTGCCATTACACTAAGTTTATATTTGATTTTTTTCAAAATACCCATTCTAAATGGATGAATATTCAAGAACAAAAGTTTTTTTTTTCATATGATTTTCTTTCCCAGGTATCTATGGCATCATGCAGTCTTCAGTGTTTCAGTTATCGACAGGGTTAATCAATAGGTGTTGGGCATCTATCATAAAGCTCTTGTGTATAAACACTGTAGTGACAAAGACAGTGAGTTCTACTTTCATGGTACTTACAGACTGTGGTGTTAAAGGAGGGGCCATACATACAATAACAGTCATAGTGATAAAAATGAAATCATCACAATGATAAATAAGATCAATGGTAAGAATGAAAACAGAGCTTGATAGGAGTTAGGAGACATGCCCCTTTAGCTTGATGAATCAGAGAATAAGAAAGGACATTGAAATTGTAAGCATGTAGAGAGGCCAGACGTGCAGAGGAACAGTAGTAAAGATCATTTACTCCTCTCAAAAGAGGAGATGTGTCCAGTTTACACAAACCCTGATCTCAGGAGGTAGGGACTGATGGTGGCTCTGCCTTAACCCCAGCACCCCAGCTGCACAATGGACTTCAGAGCATTCAGAAATCTGCTTCCTGTCTTTGAGTGCTCTGGCTCTTCTTGCTAGCCTGTTTCCTGTTTTCTCTGTTTTACCTTTAAAAAAAAACCAACAACAAACCCTTCTCTTTCTCTTGTAGTCATTTCCAGGGTCCACCTCAATTTTCCTTTTCCATACCCTGGACAATATCATCTAAATAGGCAGACTGAACACAGCAGCCTTAGACATGTTTATAGGGTGAGCTGGCAAACGTCAAAAGCAAAGCATCAGGGAGGCCCAGCCATCCTCAGCAGACAGACTTCATATTGTTCTGGGCAAGAAGGCAGAACCTGCTTCCTCTGACTTGTGCCTTGTTCTCTAATAATGGAGTGTTATCTAATTGATGGTTCCTTTACATCAGGGGGATAGGCATACAAGACACCAAGACAAAGCGACACACCAGGAGTTAAGTATAAGTGAGGACTCGGACCCATCATTCCTACGGCTTGGCAGTAATATTTAGAACACATCCTAATGACTGGGGCATATATTTTTAGGTGGGACAGCTTCATGTAAGAGACATCTGGCATGTATTTTCTGTTCTAAAATTATAACACTACCCCCTCAAGCAATTTATATTTTTAAGAAGATGGAAGAGCATGATGATGTACCATCTGACAATTTATTTGTCACTTAAATCTAAAATAAAATTAAAAAGTCCAGAACTATTATACTGCCTGTGGGGTTGGGGAGAACCTTAAACACACAAGGGAAGGAAGCTTTATTTTGTTTCCATTCATTTCAATGAATCTTGTGGGTCATAAGGGCATCACAGAAGCTGGATCTCACTGAAGTGAGAGTCCAGAGTCAGGGGACATCATCTGCTTCTTGCAAAGCTTGATACCGCTATTCCTGATTAGCCAGATAAAGGCTGATTGAGTCAGACAGTTCCTCTTCATATGTCTCTATATTCTTAGTGGAAGCACCACAGAGCCAAAGGCAAAGAAGATAAGCCAAATATAATGCTTGCCCCAAGAACATCCTACGGCTCTTCCAGAGCTACTGTCAGAAAAGAATATCACGTTATAAAGGTAGAGAGTGGAGAGAAGGGTGTACAAAATCTCATATATGAAGACAAGCAATACAGGAGATTATAGTGAGCTTTCTTTGACAATACCACAGCAGTCACTGCTTAGCTTGCTGGGTCCTACCTTCCAGCTGCTAATTGATTAAGGGTCACATCATGGGTACCATTTGCTGATTGGTACGCATGAAAGTAGGATGAGCTCTCTTGACACCCAAATCTCATCTCTAGACATCTCTCATGACTCCACTCCCCATGTCAGCCTGCTCTGATTTTCCAGTTCTGTGACATGGGCTTGGGATCCTGGAGCCCCTTCCCTTAGTCCTCTCTGGCTTTTCTTTTGGACTCTGCATACTTTGTCCCCTCAGCTGGCTCTTTCAAGATGAGGTTGCCAGCTTTATTTGCAGCTGGCCCAGAGATCAACAGTAACTGTTCCCATGCAGGGTTCTGCTCTCCTCCTACCAGGCATCATCCTGGTTGACATTTTTAATCTGCACTCTTGCATTTCTGTTACATGTCTTGCATGGAAGCTGGGGCAAGATGCATGGTTATCTTATTTGGAGTTTCGATCTCTCAACACTGTGCTCTTGAGCCCAGCCTACACATGGGCCGAACCTGTGCACTTTCAGAGAAACCCACAAAACACTATGGGAAATCTGCAAATCAAAATTCATAGCCATTTTCTTGTGGTAGAACAGATGACAGGAAGAAAACAGGAGTGAGGGGGTATGGTTTAACCACATGTCCTTAGCAGGTTTATCCATTTTTCCCCTCGGCTGTTCTATTGCGATGACCCCTAGCTGTAATTGGTGCTAGTATATGTCATGGATGCGATCACTGCATCCATGTTACACAGCACATCCACCATAAAAATGATGATTAGACTTCTCAGAGTAACGATGAGAATAACCATAGACAAGCTAGTGTTTAGTGTTTCAAGTAGTCAGCTAAATAATGATACCAGAAGTAATATGTTAAACCATAAGGGCTTCATTGATCCATGACGTTTCTGACTCTTGCATGGTCTGACGTCTCCCTTTCTCCTCTTCTTGTCATGTCACTCCTTGACCCTCAGTTTCTACATCTTATTCACTTGATTATCTGTCAGACACTAGAATATTTTGAATTATGCTTAACAAGGCCTTTGGAGGTGCTGTTTCTCCTTCACTGGGGATGTTGTTTTGATGATGAACTTTTTCCTTCTTCATGAAATTTTTCATGGAAAATTTCAATTTTTATTTTATTTATTTATTTATTTATTTATTTTTTACTTTGAGACAAGGTATCACTGTATAGTCCACGCTGACATGGAACTCTTTGGATAGAATAGTCTGGCATGGAAGTCACAGAGATTTGCCTGGTTCTGCGTCAAAAGTGCTGGAATCAAAGGTATATGCCACCATGTTCAGCACTAGTCACATCTCTTTTTTTTAAAAAAAATAATTGTTTTGTTTATTTATGTTCCTAATGTTCACCTCCCAATCTCCTGTCCAAGAGTTTTTCACCCCATCCCCCATACCCTTCACCTCTGAGAGGGTGCTCCCAGACCCCTGTCATCCCATCCTCTCCCACTCAAGTCAGACAAGGCAGTTCTCTGCTACATATGTGCTGAGGACCTTGTACCAGCTTCTTTGGTTGGTGGCTTAGTCGCTGGGATCTCCCAAGGGTTCAGTTTACTTGACACTGTTGATCTTCCTATGGGATTGTCATCCCCTTCAGCTCCTTCAATTCTTCCACTCTCTCTTCTATAGGAGTCCCTGACCCAGTCCAATGATTGACTGTAAATTTCTGCATCTGTCTCAGTCAGCTTCTGGTAGAACCTCTCAGAGGGCAGCCATGCTAGGTTCTTGTCTGAAAGTACAACATAGCATCAGTAATCTCAAGTTGGGCCCGTCACTGGACAGCCTTTCCTTCAGTTTCTGCTCCATTTTTATCCCTGCATTTCTTTAAGATAGGAACGATTTTGGGTCAAAAGTTTTGAAGGTGGGTTGGTGACTTCATCCCTCTACCCAGGGCTCTGTCCATTCATTGGAGGCAGTCTCTTCAGGTTCCATCTCCTCATTGTTGGGTGTTTTGGCTAAAGTCACCCCCCCCAACTGAGTCACATCCCAGGTCTCTAGGCCTTTCTAGAGGTTCTCCCACCTGCCATCCCAGGCAGCTGCCTATTTCTATTCATTCTCCAGGCCCTCTGGGCTTTTTAAATATCTACCCCCATACCTGATCCTGCCCCTTTTCTCATCTTCCTCCTGCCTCCCACCAAGGTCCCTCTTTCCCTCTGCATCCCATGATTACTTTGTTCTCACTTCTAAGTGGCATTGAAACTTCCTCACTTAGGACTTCTTTCCTATTAAACGTTTTATAGTCTGTGGGTTGTATCATGGGTATTCTGAACATATTGGCTAATATACACTTATCAGTGAGTACATAGCATGCACGTCCATTTGGGTATGAGTTACATCAGTTAGGATGATATTTTCTAGTTCCATCCATTGGCCTGCAAAAGTCATTATGTCCTTATTTTTAAAAGCTGAATAGTATTCCACGGTGTAAATGATCTACATTTTCTGTATCCATTCTTTAGTTGAGGGACATCTGGATTGCTTCCAGTTTCTGGATATTATAAATAAGATTGCTATGAACATAGTAGTAGAACACCTGTCTTTGTGGAATGGTAGAGCATCGTTTTGGTATATGTGCAGGAGTTTTATAGCTGGGTCTTCAGGTAGAACCTGAATTTCTAATTTCTTGAGGAACCACCAGATTAATTTCCAGAGTGGTTGTACCAGTTTGCAATCCTACCAGGAATGGAGTAGTGTTCCTCTTTTTCCCCATCCTTGCCAGCATGTGCTGTAGCTTGAGTTTTTGATCTTCACCATTCTGATTGGTGTAAGATAGAATTCCAGGGTCATTTTGATTTTCATTTTCTTGATGACTAATGATGGTGAACACATTTAGGTGCTTCTCAGCCATTCAAGAGTCTTCATTTGAGAATTCTCTGCTTACCACTATACCCCACTGTTTGCTTGGTTTATTTTATTTTTTATTTTTGGAGTCTAATTTCCTGAGTTCTTTTCATAGTTTGGATATTAGCCTTCTATCAGATGTAGGGTTAGTGAAGATCTTTTCCTAATCTGTAGATTGCCATTTTGTTCTATTGACAGTGTCCTTTGCTTTACAGAAGCTTTACAGTTTTATGTGGTCCCATTTGTCAATTATTGATCTTAGAGCCTGAGCCATTGGAGTTCTGTTTAGGAAACTTTCCCCGGTGCCAATGTGTTTGAGGCTCTTTCCCACTTTCTCTTCTGTTAGATTCAATGTATCTGGTTTTATGTGGAGGTCCTTGATCCACTTGGACTTGAGCTTTGTACAGGGTGATAAATATGGATCAATTTGTATTCTTCTACATGCAGACCACCAGTTTTTGAAGATGGTTTCTCTTTTTCACTTTATGATTTTGACTTCTTTGGCAAAAATCAAGTGTCTATAGCTATGTGAGTTTATATCTGGTTCTTCAATTCAATTCCATTTGATTGACCTATCTATCCCTGTAGCAATACCATGCATTTTTTTTTTTTTTATCATTCTTGCTGTGTAGTACAGTTTGAAGTCAGGATTGTGATTCCCCAGAAGTCCTTTTATTATTGATAGTTTTTTTTGCTATTCTGTTTTTTTATTTTGTTTTGTTTTGTTTTTGGTTTTTGTTTCTTCTTTTTCTTTCTTTTGCTTTTCCATATGAAGTTGAGAATTACTCTTTTCATGGCCGTGAAGAATTGTATTTGAATTATGATTGGGATTTTATTGAATCTGTAGATTGTTTTTGGTAAGATGGCCATTTTCACTATGTTAATCCAACCAATTCATGACCATGGGAGATTTTTACATCTTCTGAGGTCTTCAATTTCCTTCTTCAGGGATTTGAGGTTCTTGTCATACAGATCTTTCACTTGCTTGTTTACATTTATATCAAGATATTCTATATAGTTTGTGGCTATTATAAAGGGTGTTATTTCCCTAATTTCCTTCTCAGCCTGTTTTTCATTTGTATCAAAGAAAGCTACTTATCTGAGTTGAGTTAATTTTATATCCAGTCACTTTTCTGAGGTTGTTTTTTAAGCGGTAGGAGTTGTCTGGTAAAATATTGGGGGATTCTTATATTTACTATTATATCATATGCAAATAGTAGCACCTTGACTTCTTCCTTTCCAATTTGTATCTCCTTGATCTTCTTTTGTTGTCTAATTGTCCTAGCTATAATTTCACACACAGTATTGAATAGATAGGGAGAGAGTGTCTTGTCCCTGATGTTAGTAGGATTGCTTAAAGTTTCTCTTCTTTTAATTTGATATTGACTGTTGGTTTGCTGTACTTTGCTTTTCTTATGTTTAGATGTGTGCCATGAATCTCTTTCCAAGATTTTTAACATGAATTTGTGTTGGATTTTGTCAAAGGCTTTTTCAGTACCTAATGAGATGATCATGTGACTTTTTTCTTTGAGTTTGTTTAGACAGTAGATTAGGTTGATGGATTTTCATATATTGAACCATCCCTGCATCCCTGGGATGAAGCCTCCTTGATCATAGTAACAGATGTTTCTGATGTGTTCTTAGAATTAGTTTTCAGTTATTTTATTGTGTATCCTTGTATTGATACTCATAAGTGAAATTGTATTGAGGTTCTGTTTTTGGTTGGGTCTTCATGTGATTTATGTATCAGAGTAACTCATCTCCATATGTGTATAAATTATCACATATGTATATAGTATAGAAACTTATAAAGTGTAAAATTACAGAGAAAGACTTCTAATATTGCTTGCAGATAGGTAGTCACTATTTTTGTTCATATTGTACCTCTGCAATACTCTATACATAGGACATAATTCAAATATAGTCATTTTCTACTTTTCCTTGGGAGTTTTATTGTGACTTTTGAGCTCAACAGTAACTTCTTTATGCATGTACAAGTCATAGTCGATGATGTGCCAAGATCTGGAATTATTCTAATTTGTTTCAATATTCCTCTTGTTTGATGTTTAACTTGTGATATGTAGTATGCATGTATTTTCATCACATATGGAATTATGTGTAGTGATATATGTAAATATATATTTTATATGTAAATACATATATTTATATAGGAGATACATATTTACATATACATCATGTTGCAAGAAATGCATTTGTATATAACACGAAAATTTATAGAAAAAGTAAAATCAAAGACTAGTACTTTTAGTTTTATTACACCTAGAAATTTTCCAAAAATTTTACACATGTGCATATTGGTGTATAGCAGGGTCATCAGCAGTCAAGAATATAATCCAAAAGAGCAACCTCACTAACCATTGTATATGCCAGTATCTTGAGTAGTTTTAATATAATTAAAGAAAATGGATAATTTGATTTGTTTAAATTTAAAATATTCTTATTTATTTTTATATGTATTTTAGTTCTCATACATGTGTGATGTGTACCAAGTGAATTCCTGGTGCCTGCAAAGGGCATTGGATCTTCTAGAATGGAACTACAAATGGTTTTAGTTCTCTGTATAGGTACTAGAAATGAAACTTGGGTCCCGCTAATGCTCTTCCACTGAGTGATCTCCATCCCTATGATTAAATTACAATGTCTAAAATTTTGATCCTAATCAATATAGAGGCCTTATTACAAATAGATCATAAAGGGGAAAGATATGCTTTCTGTTTTCACAATAAAGATTTATCTCATCACATGTTACCATAATTAACATCTAATAGAATCTTGCTTGTATCAATAAACACCTCAGGCATTAGAGAAACACACCTTTGGATATATTCATAAGAGTGTTTCTGGAGAAGTTTAACTGGGGAATGCAGTGTTGCTGAGAAAGAAGTGGCAATATTCCATGGGCTTGGAAACTTATGAGGAAAAGGAGACAGTGGCAGGATTACTGTCACTCATGTCTCCCTGCTTCTTTCACATCTGGATTTAAGCAAGCAGTTGTACTCTTCTGCCCCCACCCCTTCCCCCATCAGGACTGACTGTAGTCTCTCAAACTGTAAGACAGGTAAATCCTCCCTCCCTTAACCTGCCTTCCCTCAGGCATTTCATCATAACAAGACAAAAATAATATGCATGTACACAAACTTGATCATAAAACTAGCAAAGACTTACAGGAGACATTGGGTAATATATTTCAATTTAAAGATATCACTGTTTGAAATATAATTATGGCCTAAGGACTTGGAGAATAGTCTCTGGAGACAGACAGTCTAAGTTCAGATCTCAGTTCTAACACTTGCCAACTGTCCATATTTCAGTGGATTCTTGGACCTCATGATACCACTTTCTTCATCTGTAAAATGAGTCTAGATTTTACATGGGTTACCACAGTTAACCCTTTGTAGGTGCAATGACATGCTACATGTAACTCTTTAGCCCTAGGCTTGCAGGGCCTCTGACTGATGGAAGCTTTATTTGTGGTTGTATTAGGTGGTGTCCCCACACTGGATGTGAAAGACCAAGTGCCCACTGCAGTGTGTCACCCATGGTTTTTAAGAGAAAAGTCCTCTCAGGATCAGCTGACTAAACTTGCTCTTTGGGTCACTAAGTAACTCATCAAATTGATATTGTATCCTTATCATGTTTTAGGTCCTGTGCTTGGTGCACAATGCTTAGAAAACCAAAGTTAGCCCTTGCTGGCAGTGAGCTTTCAGCATTCTTGTGCTTTGGATTTCTGCCACATTGCCTTTCAAAGCCTGGCTGAAACCTATGAGAAATTTCTTTGTGTTCTCAGGATAAACAAGAGGTGCAATTAAGTTAAAAAGAAATCTTTAATGTGGAAAGCATGCGATTGAAGACAACTAGCTTAAGCAGAGATCAATTTGATCTACTTTCATGGAGTGGTTTGCAACATACAAAATGGAAGCCTCTCAGTGCTCAAATTATTATTTGTCTCCTTCCTGGACTTAATTATCAATTTATTTCTCAAAAACTGCTGCTCACAGACTCCCTTTCAGACTACTACCTTCTAGTAACCATCTGATTTCCCTACTTCCAAAGAGCTTTTTCCCAGAGATTGAGTGCAGGACTGTGGTATATGCCTCTCTATCTAAATTTCTAGGTTCATCCACCTCCACACCAAGCCAGAGTGACCCCTTTGTCCACTGGGATGTGTGCTATTCATCCAGGAGGCCCAAGCTCAGTAAAACTATAGCAGAAGATACATTTGTAAACCATAAATGAACCTTATATTTTCTACTCACCAAATTTATATTTTTACCTAAAAGTAACACTTCAATTACAAAAATAAAAATTAATATTTATAACCTTATATTTAATTCAATATATGATTGTTGATGGCAATCTTATATATAATTGGGCAGAAGGCATTGAGATAATGTATATTCTTTGCTTTATATTAAGTTTTTGAAAAGGAATTTGAATTTTACATTTAGAGTATTTTGTAATCCAGAATAATATTTTCACTTGATGGGCATATCAGTGACTACCATGATGCAAAGTTCAGACCCAGGAAATCCCAAGCCTTTTACCAAAAAGCAAAGCTAATATACGTTTGCAGGGACTCTCCCACCCACCAGAGTAGGAGGGTCACTCTCTCATAACCTCTCACTTCCTCTCTCCCATACACTCTTCCAGGACTAATAAATCATCTCTTCATGTAAGTATCATACCCAAAGGATGTTTCCCACAATGCTTTCAGGAAGCTTCCATCTACACTCTACATTCTACTACATTCCAATTCTCCATGAAACTACTTTTATATATTCCTGTAGCTTATGCTTCAATCCATCGCCTTGAGCAAACATCACCAGGAATATTGTTACCCATAGTTCTGGGCTGGACAAAATATGTGAAACTAGGCATTGTCCCAATGTGCTTTGGCCGTGACTAGGTCTCTAAACTCAATGATGTTGACAGCTTTGCCTGTGTCTTTATTGATAGCTCCATTCCACTCAATCAGAGTTTATTTTGTGTGGTCAGGGTAAAATTAAAGCTGAAAAAATGCACAGAATAGTTTTCTTACTTGGTTGAACTGAGTGGTCTGTACTCCAAGAGCTGAAACAACAGGAAGATGTAGTGGAATATGAGCTATGTAATAAATTTTAACAGTGGTAGCTATAGTTTACCCCATATTCTACCTCATTTTTTTATGGGAAAATGAACTAAACAAGTTCATCTCAGTCCCTGAAAGCAATGCATTAACTTTTTCATTCAAGCCTCCTATTTTCTAGGAAGTGTTCCTTTGACTGCCCAAGATATCGCAAATAACACAAGGGCCCCTGATGTGTACATAGAGTCATGCATACACTCCAAATCCCCTTCAGTCATCCTATAAAGGCCAAAAGTGTGGACTCTGGCACCGTTAAAGTCTTCACTCGTTCAATGATTAGCTGTGTATTTGGATTCATTGTTTGACTTCTGGGAGGCTCTGTTTCTCTCTTAGTAGTATCAACTTCTTAAAGCTATCATGTCAAATACACAGATGGTACAGTGTAGAAGTCTGGCAAGTCCTAAGCATTGTGCATTATTACCCATAATTGCTTTTGATTGATTTTCTTTATGGCAACTGTCACCCTCAAAGATAATTTGAAATGTTAGTAAGTGACAAACTAAACAAGTTGTCTCTTGTATTTCCCAGTTCTTTCAATGTCACTATCATTATTCCACTGCTAAGTCTCACTGTGGATTTGAGGGTGCCATATACACTCTCAATGCTGTCATGTCCAGTTGCCAAGATGTGCTGCAAACAGGATTGCTCCAGGAAGGTCATGGGGTTTACTGAATCCACTGAGAGTTCATACTTCAACAGCTCAGAAGCTCAGTAACCTGAAAGCCTACTTAACCCTGAACTCTTCACAGAATATTTCAGTACCTGCTTTGTCTAGTAATCACAAGAACTCCACACACATATGAGAAGGAGTTTTACCATAATCTTGCACTACATTCATATTTCTATCTGCTCTTTGTACTTCTTAAACTTCTTAAACTCAAGGCCAATTGTGTCATTCTGAAAAGACTTCTAGAACATCTTTTTTTCTCTTTAAAGCCTAAAGTATTCCTATGGGTTTGAAACCCTGTAGTGGCTATTCCTGGTTGTCAATTTGACTATATCTGGAATGAACTACAATCAAGAATTGGAAGGCTCACCTATGATCCTAATCTGGAGGCTCAGAGATTCAAGTTTCTGACTTGGATCTTAGCATGGAGATCTTGACACATAGTGGCTATGAATTCCAGAAGATTAAGACAAAGAGATCTCTGATTTCAAGGTCATCTGGGATAAAAGGCACAGTGGCACAGGTCTTTAATCCGGGCCATGCCCTCTGCTCGAGACCTACAGCCTTTAATCTGGGCCATACCCTCTGCTGGAGACCTATACAAGGACATTGGAAGAAGGAAGACTGACTCACTCTTCCTTGCTTGCTTGCCTTATGGGACTGAGCAACTGCTAGATCCTTGGACTTTCATCCACAGCTGCTGCTGACCATTGTTGGTCAGTTGGACTACAGGCTGTTTAATTCCCTAACTATATAGAGATGACCCATACATTCTGTGACTCTAGAGAACCCTGACTAATACAAACCCCATAGGAAAAACAACAGTGTCAACCAACCAGACCCCAAGAGCTCCCAGGAACTAAACCTCCAACCAAAGAGTACACATGTGGGGCACCCATGGCTTCAGCTGGATATGTAGCAGAGGATGGCCTTATATGGCATCAATGAGAGGGGAGCCCCTTGGCCGTGTGGCAGCTCAATTACCCACCTGTCATCTTAATATACCATGTGGTCAATCCTGTATGTGAAGTAAACATTATCTGTATGGAGTAAAATAAGCCATGTCACACAACATGAGGGCCCTGTAGAACCATCAGTTGGATTCAGATACATAAACACTGAGCAGAATGAGAAGAGACAAAGTGGCCAATGTATTATACTTCGATGTCTTTAATGCCCAATAAAGGTATTTGTTCTTCAGAATTTATGAAAATATTTTGCCGAATGTAGTCAAGCTGAATGAGTTTTAGAAATGTTGATGAGTTATTTCTATTGCCTGGAGAACATTAAAATACAGAAATTTCTTTTGCCCAAATCTCATTAAACTGTCAAACATTTTTCTGCTTTTTCTAGTAACTTATCAAGATATTTATGTGTGTGAGCATGGGTCTATATATCTTGATAATCAGCTTTGATGGGAGAAGAAATACAGGAAAAGTGTTTGGCAGTTTAATGAGAGTTTTTGACATCTGTTTTCCAAGGCTTCTCATGTGTTACAGTAGCAGATTCAAAGTTCTACCCACATGGGGCATAACTTTTAGGTGCCCTTAGTGCTTTGAATTCTTCAGTCCTAGTAACCTGAATCTCAGTTTCCTAAATCTTCAAGATATTATGCAGTACTTCTACAAACTCCTTCATGGCTTGATATGACTGTTATAACAGTAATCCCCACTTTCAACTTAAAGCACAGAACTTGGATGGTAGAGTCTCAGGCATGGGCTTATTGTGATTTCCAATGATTCCATTTTGTTACCTGGCCCCAGCATTTTCTTCAGCTTCTTGTGATCTCCCTCAAGCCCATGGATTCCTGATAATTTTCTATATCACTGAAAAGTACTTGATTTGAGTTGAGATCTAAAATGTTAACTCCAAAATCCTTTTGGAATTTGAAGTTGAAAATGGGTTGGGGAGAATTATAGGAGCTATTGACAGAAAGGGGTGATGGGAAAGAACCACAAAGAATGGAATCAACAGGGAGAGACTTGAAGTTATCAGGGTTTCTTCCAGACACAACAGGTGCTTAATTGCCTCTTATGTCACTCAGTCACTTTGCATTCTTGGCAGATAAGAATTAGCCATTCTTCCATTCTACATACAAAAGGAATTAAAGTTGCCTAAGTGGAGGAATTAGAATTTGGAAGCAGGGTTTTGGGTCTCTGTCTTATGGAGCCGTGGCCCATTACTCACTTCCATTTTCTTTGGAAAGGCTCACCAAACACTTTGTACGATCTCCTCAGGATCTTTATTCCATGACCATTTCTGTAACCCACAGTAGCCTGTATTTCAAAAGGGGGAAGACAGGTTCACTTGGCCTTTTGTTTGAACTCTTCTCTGCATTTGGGTGCCTCAAGGATTGCAGGTTTGTGAAAAACTTTCTAGGTTAACTGAAAGGGAAGTTGAATATGGAAGGCACCATATCAACTGGGGTATGTGCCTGAACAAGGAGAAAGCAGGCTGCACCATAGCCTTTGTCTCTCACCTTGACTGCAGATGCAGTGAGACCAACTGCCTCAGGCTCCTGCATCATAACTTCCCCACCATGATAGACTATATCCTCTAGATATGAGCCAAAAGAAACGGTCCCTTCCTTAAATTGATTTGGTTATTTTCTTAACAGTAAATATGTAATGAGTACAACAAATTATCGAGTTGGTTTGCTTGGAGGTACAGATAGATGAAAAAGTCACAACAAATTTCTGCAGTTGTAAAGGAGGTAATAGCTACATTAGAGGTATAATGGGGCCTAAATGAAATACTGCCCGTGTAACATGTAGCACAGGCTCAGTAAGTAACCTGTGTGCATTATTGGTGACACAGTTATGGTTAAAGTGACATGGTGGCTCTTTATTTTATAGTACATCATTTTCCATACCTCATAGATACTAACTCAGCAGCCTCTTAAATATTTCATGAGAAAAATACTGTTATTATCATCATTGTATGGTTGCAGAAACAGCATACACACTGATCATTTGGATGAATGAGTTATAAACATTAAAGAGTTAAAAATAGCACCAATTTATTAATGGGAATTATGCAGTTGGTGACCAGCACTGATTATATATTATTTGATACCATCACATGGGAAGAAAATGCTCTTCCTCCTTCACCCCTCAATATGTGCCAGAAAGTAGATCCATTCTATCATATTGCCCTCATAGAGACTTTATGCACCTTCTCAACAACTGATTGTTTGCATGTCACAGAATGACCTTTGGAACCTTGGATGTTTTTGCTCCCTTCAGAATGACCCTTTTCATTTACAAGAGTAAAAAGTTCTTTGGCCCATCTTACTGAAACCCACCTATTCATTTCCATCCCAAGCCCTCTGAGATTCACTCTCCTCTACAGCTACATTATTGCTAGTGACTATGTTTCCCTTTGCTGCCATATGAATTATTTTAAGGGGGTGATTCCATCATCCCAGGTCTCTTTTTCTCTAGCCTTGTGCTGTCCATCTCATTGGCTGTTTGTCATATGATATACTTGTTTAGCTGTTCATCTCTCAAGCCAGAATGTTCTGGATGCTTTCTAGTTAGGCAGAAACAGAATGGAGTAAGTCTGGATGGACAGATGGACTGTGGGGTGGTGGAGTAGGAAGGGGGCTATGCCACTCATGTGCTGTGTGACACAAGGGATAAAATGGTTAGACTTCCTGAGAAAGAAGTTGCACCTAGTAGATTTTGGTGAATATGAAGTAAGATAAAAAGCCATGTAGAATTACTAAGGCCTAGCACTCATCATTCAATCCCTTATTTTGTAATAACCAAGACTAACCTATAAATACCCTAATGAGGCAACACTATATGCCATTGGGAATACAAACTATGAAAATGTAATCTATGATCCTATGGCACACAAATTCCCACATGCATACAGTAAAATAATTTATCTAATGTCAATAAAGCAATTGTTATATGTAATTATTTTAATAAAATTGAAATGATCAGTTCTATTTATTCCATAACCTTTAATTATCCTTTTGGAACTGGATACTAACCTTTCTGATTCCCCTCCCCCAACACACACACCTTGTAGAACTTGGCTTCTGTGAACAAATCATGTCGATTACATCTCAGACATCTAGCTACATGATCTGGGATGAGTTGTTTTAACCCTCTCTATGACTTGGAGATAATAATCACATTTCTTATAATAATATTGTATAAATTAAATGTAAAACTTTCCAGACTACTTTGGTCAAAGTCTTCTATGGAATGAATGCACTTCTTTTTTTTTTTTTTTTTTTTTTTTTTTTATACAGGGTTTTTTTTTGTTATTCAATCATTAGCTACCGTGTGATTTTCTTACTGTTCTTATTGTTTATAATTATTACTATTTTGGTTAATTACTTCATATTGTTGGCTCACTGTTTGCCTTTTAATCCTTTGGCTGGCGTTTATAAAACACCTCTTGGCAATATTGTTTGCATCCTGATCAGACAATTGCTTTGTTCCTCACTTAATTAATTCACATTCTATTGTGGGAAGTGCACATATAAACACATACACAAGTACTCTTTCATGTGTGCAGACAGTTAAAAATAAAAAAATTGAGGAAATAATTAATTAACTTACAGGAAAGGAAAAATATAAATGGAGCTTGGATTGCTTGATATGGATTTTGAGGGATGAATTGGAGTTACTTCAATTGGGTTTTTTTTGACAAAATATATAAACATGTCTTGAAATATAAATAATTTTAAGTAAATACTTTCAAAACAGTCTTCATAATCTAATTTTCTCTTGAGACTGGTTGACTCCTCACTGTGAAAATGCCACTTTTACCTTGAAGGCACAGGTCAAGTGTGTTTATTTTTAGAACAGTATCTGCTAGCCACTAACAGTTACTTCACATTTGTAGAGAAGGTCAGTAAATTTAGAATGCCAGTCTTTTTATAGGAAAGAAATATGAGATACTAACTTTGTACAAAAGGAAAATCCATCAAAACAAAATCAGAAATCATAATCCATAAGCAAAAGTCTTTGGGGGGTTTTGTTGTGGTGGTTGTGGTTATTCTATTCTCTTTTGTTTGTTTTTGTGTTATCCTATTTTCTTATTGTTATTATTTTTTTAGATACCTGTTTGTATTCTAATAAGAGAAAGGAAAAAAAAGCTGTGGATTTGGGTCGATGAGGAAGGAAGTGGAGAAGCTCTAGGTTGAGTCATAGAAGTAGAACATGTATTTTGAATATATTGTGTGAAAAATCCATTTTCAATAAAAATAAATAATAGACACCTCCTCTGCCAAAACAAAAAAGGAAAAAGAAAAGAGAAAAGAGTTATGATATCTCTCTTTATTGTTATGATGTCCTTAAAACTTTTACCATGATATCATGTGCATAAACTACAGTAAAAAATATTTCTATGATCATTTCCCATATCATAAAAAAACACTGCCAAAAAGTCTAGGTATTTTTCCTTATTTTATATATAGCTACATTCATCACACCCTATGAAGCATTTTGAATGCTTTTAATTTCGACTCTGGTACAATAGCAATAAATAACTTCCAAGTCTGACACTGTAAATCCAGCCTAAGTTTTTTCTTTAATTCTAATGGGAGAATCTGCTACACTTGTTATAATTACTTATTTATTTCACTGTTGTGCTGTTTGCATTAAGGCAGCCCCTATTTGCTGGATATGTTTGGCTTGAAGGTTCATGCCCTGAATTGCTTTGTCATATAATCTAACCTCAAATGAAATTCTAAAAATTTCTGAAACAGATATGTGTTACAAACATGTATACCCACTTCCACCATAGAATATACTTTATACTAAGTAGTTGTTGGAGCTTTTATCTTAAAAAAAGATTTTTAGCAATGCTGACCACGTATAGCATCATAGTATAAAATGATGAAATAAATACATTTTGGCTTGTCACCTTGTTCTCAATCCACACTATTAGCCTTTTTCTTGTACATGAAATGCACACAGTAGTACATTCTTTTAATTTAATATAATCTGTGACTTATAAAACTTAAACATAAGCTTCTGAAAGATCATTAAGCTTACTATTATTGGTCACACAAATTAATATTCACAGGTCCAAGACTTAGGATTCTGATATCTTGTGAGTCTTTCAAGAAACCTAGATTTGAGTGGAAGCAGTGTGTTTACTCTGCTACTTTATATTAATTTAAATTCCTACTTTATATTAATTTAATCATTCAATATATTTTATTCATTATATTTTACTTAAATCTATATTTGCAAGCCTATTTGCTAAGCATTATAAATATTACACTGACAATCATGATCTCTACCATTCAAGTTCTTGTAAACGTAGCCATAGATAGATCCCTGTGTATACATTTCTCATTCCATCACTACCAAAATATTAATGAATTCTAATCAAGTCTGTTAACTGTCAATAGAAAGGGAAAGAAAACAAATTTGAATTAAGACCCATGGTGTCAAAGGTTGTAACAAGACTGGAAGAAAAAGCTACAGGCGAATAGGTGAGGAAAGACTGAAACAAATTTGTTTTGGGAGAGAATGGTCTTTGCATGGGAAAAGAAATAAAGTCCTGAAAGCAGGAAGCAGAGGCAGAGATACTGCAGTCAGCAGCCAAAAGGGTAAGAGCAGAGGAAGTGTTTATGAAGTTGCTGCTGAGAGTGAAATACAAATGGAGAATTGGTTCAGAGTGATCAGAAAAAGCAGCGGCGGGAAGGGGGTGGTTACTGAAGAGGTGGTTCAGAGGTTAAGAGCACTGGCTGCTGTTCCAGAGATCCTGAGTTCAATTCCCAGCAACAACATGGTGGCTCATAACCATCTATAATGAGATCTGGTGCCCTCTTCTGGCCTGCAGGTAGAACACTGTACATATAGTAAATCTTAGAAAGCTCGCAGGCAACCAGAAAGAAATATTTGGGAAACACTGAGAGTCATTAATGTGTACTGTTTACAGGAAGTGATGATGTTGATGGATTTTGTTTTTGTTTTTCTTTTTTTTTTTTTTTTTTTTTTTTTTTTTTTTTTTTTTTTTTTTTTTTTGCTTTCTGTTATTGTGGCTGTTGTTTCATTTTTGGCATAAGATCTCATGTGTCCCAGATTGGGTTCAAACTTGATAAGTGTTTGAGGGTGACTCTGAATGAGCATCTGGTCCTCCAGCTTCCACTTCCTGAGTGTTGGGATTATAGGCATGTGCCACTATGATCTCCTAGTCACACAATGCTTGGTATCTAACCCAATCAGCTAGTAGCTAGTTCCACCAAGCTAACTACTTCTCTAGCTCTGTGTGTGTGTGTGTGTGTGTGTGTGTGTGTGTGTGTGTGTGTGTGTTTTAAGAACAGGAGTATTTAAATAAAGATAAAAGATATGTATACTGCTACCTAAAACTCCGACTTCATGATGTCGCAGCTCAAAAAATAGCCTTATTATGGACTAGTTCTAGCCCTCTGTAACAGCCATTCCTTTGCCAGCTCTATGTCAGAACTAACGTCTTGTAACTAATAAAAAAACCATTTTGGCATCTATAAACTTATCAAACTCTTAGTTTCCACCAATCTCTAAGAATGTTATCAGACTGAATTTTGTCTATAGACAAGCGTCTCTCTTGTCATTGAACCTGCTTCTCGGATGTGTCCTACTCATGTATTTTAAACATCCCTCAATTTATGACTTTCATTGTTCTGTAAAACTATAAAAGCTTCATGAAACTACTTCCACACTGAAGCATGAAATCAAAGCAACCTAAATCTGTGTTCCTGGGCCATATTTAGTAAAAGTGGATCCAGAAAAAAAAAATATCTTCTACTTCCTAGCATTAGATGGCCAGAAGAAAATTAACTCAGGCTCTTTATTTTAAATTTTTATCTTGTGTGGGTTTTTTTATTCATATTTTTTCTTTTTTTAACCAAACAAGTCCTTTGGGTATACAGTATGACTTCACAGATTAGTGTTTCTTTGGGATTCTTAAGTATGTGAATGAATGTGTCTCTGCATCTCTTGTGACTTTTCTTGGACTCTTTTCCTTCTGCCTGTTTGTTTGCCTTCTTCTGAAGTGTTCCTTTTTGTTTTTATCTTACTGTGTTTTATCATTATCCCTTAGAAGCCTGTTTGTTTTTTAATGGGAAATAGAAAAAGAGTGGATCCAGAAAGGAGGCGGGCAGGAACTGGGAAAAATAAAGGAATATACACTAGAGGGATTAGAGTGATTGACATAGATATGTGAGAAAAAAATCTACTTTTAATGAAAGGAGAAAAAAGAATTATTGATTGAAGTAGAGCTTAAGAAGACAGAGAAGAGTAGGTGCTAGAATTATATACCTTGGTCAAGGAGTTTCAGTACAGATGTGACATAAGAGGAAAATGTGATCTTGAGATATGATATCTAAAACTAGCAAGCAGCACAAGAAAAGACTGTTTATTTCTAACTCAAAGAAGAGTTAGTTTTCTTTTAACCCAGACCCTGAGGCCAAGGCCAATACCTTGATGACAAAAAACATGATAAAGGAGTATAGATGTCTATTGCTGAAATGCAGACTTCCATGCCATGGTCAATAGATGACCTAAAACTGAGAGCTACAGAAATGACTGCTAAACAATCTCAATGAACAAAAGGATGGAAATCCAGCAAGAAATCCAAAGGGGAAACAGATGCAAGATCTGTAGTTAAACATGAGGCAGAACTTGGGGAATTCAGCAGAAGAGAAGGAGGAAAGATTGTAGGAGCCAGATGGGTCAAGGATACCACAAAAAACCTAGAAAATCAACTAATCTGGGCCCATAGTGATTCAAAGAGACTGATCCAGGAAATGGTGAATATGTTTGGGACTGGTTTCGGCCGTCTTTACATATGTAACAGCTGTGAAGCTTGGTCTTTGTGGGGGAATCCTAACAGCAAGGAGGAGGGGCTGTCTCTAACTCTGTTGCCTGCCTTTGGGACCCTTTCACCTAACTGGGATGCCTTGTGTAGCTTCAAAAAGAGAAGATGTACCTAGTCCTACCACAATGTAATATACCAAGGATCACTGATATCCATGGGAGGGCTCCCATTTTCTGAAGAGAAAGAGGAAAGGAGTGAATGGGGCTGAGGGGGCTGGGATGCAAGAAGGAGAGCTGGAAGAAGAGGGTGGAGGAGAAACTTTGGTTGGATGTAAAGTAAATGAATAAAGTAATCAATTAAAAGAAAAAGAAATCAAAAGGAGATCCATATTCATTGTGTGGCTACCAAGAGTGATGGTCTGTGCTAGATAACCTATCTAAGCTACTTTGCAAATTCTCATTACATACAATACACTGATATAGACGCCCCATTCTCTTTCATTAAATCATCAATGTATCTGTTATTTCAGCACACATTTCTTGTCCATGGTGAAGGTCAGTTTAATTAGTCAATGTGGTTGTTTTATATAGAGCTCCTCAAATATTAATGAAACAGCAATGTAGAGGCTGCAGTGAATGTATTTTATAGACATGATTACAAGTTCATTAGCACATTGTAAGTAGGATCATTGTTTTTATATCACGTGGGTGAGCGTTATTCACTCCGTTTGAAGTCATTGAGAACAAAGCTGAGTTTTCCCAGAGAAACAGGAACTTCCTGTATGCTTGTTCTAGCCATGTTCATTTTGTATTTAATCTACGGAGCTATTTATTTGAATAATTATATTCATGTTTCATGTAAAATTTCCCATTGTCTTTTGAGGACATTTATTGTGATTATTACAATATTTGAACATTGTTTTATTTACTTTTATCATCACTTGAATGACATACTTGATAGAGATGATATAAGAGAAGAAAAGATTGTCTTATAGTGTTAAGAGAAAAATTTTAGGGGATTGTTGGAAGGATGACATGGGAGCACTAGAATATGACAGAGGCTCATTCAACATGGCAGACCAGGAAGCAGAGAAAGGAGGTGTAAACCAGAGCTGCCACTACCCTAAATGGCCCACTCCCAGTGATTCAGTTCCCCCATCAGCCTCCATATCTTAAGAGTTCCATAGATCATAAACTATAGGATCACAAACTAAAGACCATAAAGCTCTATCATGAGCCTAATGGAGGCATTTCAGAATCAAGCCATCTTACACATTATATTTAAAGATTTGAGAGCTTATAAATCCAACATTTATATATAAAGTCTAATAACCCAGAAGTTGATACAATGTCTGATCCACAATCAATACTTAGAAATCATTTATAAAAGGAATGGAGTGTTAATTTTAGGTTGAAATTCCTGTTTTTCTAGCAAAACTATGAATTCCTTAGAGTCTGTCTCCTCCACCTGTGTGCCTGTTTCACAGTCTCACAGGGGAGCAGAGCAGGCATGCATGGGCAGGAAGTCCTTCAGGCTGAATGAGAGCAGTGATGCTCAGATGTAGGTGCAACCGCAGGTTAAATCCTGTTTGTGATCCAGAATGACCTGAAGACTGGTATTAGAGTTGTGCCTACATTTGGAAATCTAGATACCAAGTGTGAAGAGCAAGAATGGAAAATATGATGAAACAAAGATAGCTTTGATAGATTCAGTAACCCTCAAGTGTGAAATATATAAACTGAAGAATATCTGAAGTACTAAAATCATCTATTTTTAGCACTCTTAGTGTTTAAAATAATGATGAACATTTATGGAGAACTGCCTACCAGTGGTACATTTCATGATTGTAGGATGGACTGGTTTCCTCTTAGCAACTAAGCAGAAGTTGTCAAGTTTGAAAACACTTACATGGATAAAGGAGAAATTTGATAAAATGTGCATTGGGAGGGACTTCAACATTCCAAATGAGGCACTCCCACCTGGCAGCTTTAATCCACAATAAATCCCAAGATCTAGGACACTTGCAGTTAATATAGCTATGCTGCCCAGTGGGGTTCCCAGCCCTCTTCTGGCTGCAGGCAAAACTATATGTGTGTTTCTCTCCCTCACGGACCTAGGAGCTTCTAGAATTAATGACATGCCTGACAACTGACATGCAGGTGGAGAGAAAAAATAGCTTTATCAAAACAGCTGTTTAGACTCTAAAACACTGCACATCCAGATGTTTATGAACATCTGGTTTTGAGGCAAAATATTTTCGCTTTCATCCACCTACCTGAGGATGAGCAATCTAGCAGTAGGACATCAGTCTCCTGACATCAATCTGCATCTGGAATCTGGAATCTGGCATGCACACACGTGACATGTAGAAGGGTACTGAACTTCAGTTTTCATAAAGCATGCTACAGCAGTTGACTCAGTATTATTTTTGGCCTTACACCTCTGATGCCTCCTTGAAGAACGCCTTCCAGTATAGTTGCTGCACTTAAGTGTAGACAGTCATCAGTCACTTTTGGATGTCTTCCAGGACATTGATAGCAGTATTTGCTATATATGATTCCCACTAGCAATTACTTTAATTTATATTTTCTACCATCATGGGACTCTGATATTGTATCCTGTAAGCTAACAGATCCTACAACTCATGAATATGAATGAGTAACACAGTATTTGGGGGGTAAATAGTGTCAAATGATAAAATTAATTATGGCCTCAATGCAATTCCCAATGTATCATGTATAATATGTTTTATGTTTCTATTTTGTTCAAAATGTATCTGTTCCCATTTAAAAAGCAATATAACTATTAAGAGAAAGAAACATTTTCAATATCACTTCCCCAGTGCAGATGCAAAATCAATATTTATTGAATCAATAAATAGAAAGATTATTAGTTTATTTTCTCTGAAACACAAGCCTATGCTAGTTTTATGGATTAGTGTAACTTGGCCATGCCTTTTGTCTTAGCATGTCTAAGCTGCTGTGACATACACCTGGCAGTCTTGAAATTTATTTTCTCAGAGTTCTTAAGGGTAGAAAGTTTATCAAAGTGCTGGAAGGTCCACATGTCTACTAAAGGTTGCTCTCTGTTCCCAAGTTTTACCCTCTTGGTTCCTCCATCTTCCAGAGAGAGGGACACCACCATTTTCTAATGAAAAGAGGAGGCCCACAGTATAATGCCAAGTAAAAGATCTGTCATAAAGGCATTTAAAGAATCCCTGAAAATGTAGCTCTCATGGCCTAATCATACCTTGAAGGGCTAATTTAAAACAAACTCTGGAAAAGACAAATTAAAGGTGTACTTAACTTAATCCTCAGAGAGGCAAGATGTCTCAAGTAGGAGCTCTTCATGATGCTCGTGGTCATTTTCAAGTGTGCACTGGCTTGTCTGCTTTAGTTTACACCAGCATACCATCAACAGTTTTATTTCTCTACAACTTTCATTCTCCAAATAGCATTTGTCGGTAAGTTCTCTTGTTTATGTCTTATTGCTTGTCATGACTGTTTGGGTATTGATTTATTATAATGAAAACTTATGATCTTTATTCTAGTATGTCTGATTCAGTAGTTCTAATGAAGACCATGGATCTAAAGTTATGATGATCCAAAAAATGTCACAAGGTAGTCAGGAGAAGAACCATGTTATGCTATGGCATCCAAGCAATGAGATCCAGGCTTGTAACAAGTCTGTTACAGGACTTCTTCTTAGTTGTTATTGTTGTTGTTGTTTATTTGTTTGCTTGATTTTTGTTTGGGGAGGGGTTGGCATATATTAAAAAAGGTTTTAAAAAGGTAATAATGTTTTCTCATAGTGAGACATATGAATGTGTATTAAAGTTTTGGAGCAATTTATAACTGAGTAAACTGGTAAAATGTTACAATAAATTCAAGAAGAAAACCATGGATTTATGGATCAGAAACACTTATCTGAATTGGCAGTTAGCCTTTAGAGATTGATGTAGAAAAGTCACTAAACTTCTACTGGGGAAAGAATTTTGTGCATTGACATTAGTTTACAAAGCTTTACAATGACTCAAAGATAATGAAGGTTTACAATCATATAGTCTTGATGGTTATACCTTAAGCAATTGTTTTCTACTGATGTGCAATATTTCTACTCATATTGGAAGGTAATTTGAGAAGAGACAATGGTCCAATGATCTAGAAGTCAGTGTGACTATGGATATGGTGGGAAAAACAAGTAGCCAGGAGTGGCTAGAATTTATGGTGGAACCTAACTGGTACAGTCAGAAAGGACAAAACATTGTACATGCAGAACATCCTGTAATCCGGGTGCTAAATAGTTTAATGGAAAATCTGACAAATTTGTCACCAGGTTAGGATATACAATGATATCCTATTTCAAAAAAAGCAAATAGTAGGGAAGGTGGGAGAGCTCAGTGGATAAATGGAGGTGCCTGCCACTCAAGCTGAGGACCTTATTGTGGTTCCTAGCAGCCACACAGGACAGCTCACCATCATCTGTAACTCCAGCAACTAAGGATCTATTGACATTGTCTGGACTCTGCAGGTACATGTACTCAAAAAGCACACACACACACACACACAAACAAACACACACACACATAAACACACACAGGCAATTAAAAATAACACATCTTGGGGCTTGAGAAATTGACTCAGTGGTTAAGAGAGTATATTATACTTATGAAATATGCAGGTTCCGTTCTCAACAACCACTTGGTGGGTTGCGATTATTGGTAACTTCAATTCCAGAAGAATAGGTGCCCTCATCTTATACACACAGGTACCAGGCACTAATATGGTAGATGTGCATCTCTCTCTCTCTCTCTTTCTCTCTCTCTCTCTCTCTCTCTCTCTCTCTCTCTCTCTCTCTCTCTCTCACACACACACACACACACACACACACACACACACACACACACACTAAAACAAAATAAATAAATCTAAGAAAACATTTAGAAAATAAACAGTTTCTAAAATTTAAAACAACCACAAACAAACAAACAAACATGAAAATGGACAAGAGAGAAGAAAGCAAATACATGGAGTTAAGACTGGTCATCTCAGAGAAGGGTGACTTGTGGGCCTGGTCCAGTTAGGAACTGAACTACTGTGGGCACTGTCCACTCATCTCTTGGTTATGAATAGCCTTATCTTTCAGAACACTTGTGCTTTGAGTTACTATCAAAGTATAAACCCCCATCGAGGAGACACAAATGGAAGAAGGCGTTGGATTCTGTAGGAAATCATTTTGGTTACAAAGTTCACATATGCCCTTTCATTTTCTTGTGTCGACAGCCCTGGGTATATATGTATTTAATAAGGACAAGGAATTACAAAGTGATCGTATGTCCCATCTGTCAGCAAAGAACGTGGCAAAAATAAAGCTGAGGGAAATAGTTAAAGAAGTTGACTAAATATTGTCAACAGCCTTTTTGGTCTGCTATTTTCCTAATGTCAGCTTCTCCTGCCATGCCAATCAATTTAGAGAGCCAGCTGCCATGTCCCATGGGGCAGGACATTCCATAAACAGGTGCCTTCTTTTCCAGGCCCTTAGTGAGAGTCTGAGATAGTTGCCACCATGTCAGAAAGCACACCATTAGAATAACACTCCGGAATTGCCAAACAGGGCACTCTGACTCAGTCCCCAGACCTTTTTTTAGTTTGAGTTCTCTATCAGACATTGTGACGATATTTGGAAAATATAGACTTGAAATATCCAGAACAGAGACATCATAAAAGGAAAAGACAGAAGGGCACTGACATTTGAGATAACAATTTATTATTGGATGATGGAAATCTCATGACTTCCTAGCTCTTCTTTACACACTTGGTGTAAAGTCACTGCAGTTGGGTCATAGTCTCGGCTCCTTGATAAACCTTTCAAAGACTTCCACACTGTGGACTTTAGGGCTGCTCCAGCCCCTAGCCTACCAATATTCTTCCAGCTGTTGAACTGTGCTCCTGTTCTTGCATATAACCAGTTTTCTCTGCTATGTTCCCTCACATTGTCCTTAGTATGGACCTTACACTTTCCCTGAAACACTCCTCCTGTTCATTTTCAGGACTAGATTGATCCTATAAGTCTTTTACTTAAGATGTAATCATTTCTACCAGGGAACTTCCTGTTTCTCCACCCTGTATTCACTTATCACCCTGAATTTCTCACCCCATTCAATATGTGCTTGCCTTATCAAACGCTACACGTGAGAAAAGGAGAGTGACAATTGTAGCTTTTATGTTGAATACTGTTTGTACATTGTTGTACATTGCTTTGGAAAACAGGTATCAGTGCATCAATCATGGGAAAAAAGACTGAAGTTGTTTCAGGGACTAAAAGAGAACTGAATAGTATCCACTTATTCTCCTTCTGAGGCTATATGTGAAGGATATGAAATTAATATGTCAGTAAGAAATCCACACTCCCATGTTCACTGGAGCTCCACTATTCACAATAGTCAAGATATGGAAATGATCTAAGTCTTCATCAAGGGATGCCTGAGTAAAGAATATGTGTTATATATACACACACAATGGAATACTACCCAGCCTTTAAAAAGAAGGAAATCCTGCCATTGGTAACTCCAAAGAATCATTTTATATCCCAGACACACAAAGAGAAACACCAAATCAGCACACTTAATAATAGAAATCTTAACAAGTCAAATGCATAAAAATGGAGACTGGAATCATTTGTTTCTGAGGCTAGATGAGGGATGTTTGGAGAGCAATTAGATGTTGATCAAGGGGTCAATCAATAAGATAAACGAGTTTCAGTCGTGAATTGTTTAGTGCAACTAGCTAATGACAATGTACTCTGTATTTCAAAATTGCTAAGACTGGATTTTTGAATGTTCTCATAATACAGTGAAGATTAGCGTGTGAGATGACAGATGTAGTCATCAGCCTGTGTTAATCATTCCACAATGTGGATATATTCCTGCCATCACAATATACCCCATGAATATATATACTTCTCATATTTGTCACTGGAAATACTTTTTTCTTATAAAGGAAAGAATAGATTTCTTTTATTCCAGATGGCAGAAGTAATCCCAGAAGCTAGGAGATGCTTGGAGTGAAGTTTTGCTCAACGATTTTTCTAAAAATAGAGTAACTTAACAATAAAGCAGATGGTCTCAAAGGTGAGGTACGTGTGCAGGAAAAGGCTGACTTAAAGGATGTTTGGAGAACTGTGCATGAGGATAATCACATTGTAAAGATGCTAAAATAAAGGACTAGGGGTGAGATACAAACATATATATGATATAATTTATATAAATAATATAATATATAAATGATATATATGCATATATTATATAATATATAAAAACGTGTATATGTTATGTGTGTATTATTATATGTGTATATATTATATATGTGTATATATTATATACATAAATAAAAAGATAATTTATATTCATTCATTCATTTACTCAGTCAGTAAGTCAGCCAATTTGTTGGAGCACCAGGATGCCAGGTATTTTGGTCAGCTCTGCTAATTCAAAGTTGAAGGTGTAGTCACCAGACTTTCATGGAAAAAATACACACACACACACACACACACACACACACACACACACGACAAATTCTTGTGGAAGAGAAGAACCCATGTCTACAATTATATAGAAAGCAATGTCATATAGGCGTGTGTTGGGTAAGATAGAGCAGGAAGAGAGCATTCAAACCATTCTCATAGGGACAGAGAAAGGAGAGTAATGTTAGAAAAGGCTTTCTTTTTTCTATATTCTTTGTTTACATTCCAAATGATTTCCCCTTTCCCATTCCCCCCTCCCCATAAGCCCTATAAGCCCTCTTCCCTCTGCCCATTCCCCAATACCCCCTCCCATTTCTCTGTCCTGGTACTCCCCTACAATGCTTCATCAAGCCTTTCCAGGACCAGAGCCCTCTCCTTCCTTCTTTTTGGGAATCATTTTATATGTTAATTTTGTTTTGAGTATTCAGAACTTCTGGGCTAATTAATATCCACTTATCAGTGCCTGCATTCCATGTGTATTCTTTTGTGATTGGGTTACTAAAGAAGGAAATTGACTATTAATGATATTCAGTTATACTTAAAGACAGGATCCTAGCATCCTCTGAGAGGTTCCACCTAGCAGTCAAAGGAAAGACTCACACCCAAACAATAGATGGAGCTTAGGGAGTCTTACAGAAAAGTTGGGAGCAAAAGTTGAGGGACCTGAAGAGGATAGGGACTCCTCAGGAAGACCAACAGACTCAACTAACTTAGACCTTTGGGATTTCCCAGAGACTAAATCACCAACCAAAGAGTCAGCAAGGGCTGGACCCAGGTCCTCTTCACAGATGTACCATATCAGCAGCTTGGTCTTCAAGCATTTCCACCAACACCTGGAGCAAGGGTTGTCCCTGAGCCTGGTTACTGACTGCCTGTACATCCCAGGACCCAAAATGGACAGTTTTGTCTGGCCTCACTGGAAGAGAGGATGTGCATAATCCAGCAGTGACTTGATGTGTATGCATGCAGAAGGCTGGGGGGGGGAGGCTGTTTGAGAGCCAGAAGTGGGCTTTCCCATTGACAAAAGAGAAGGAATCACTTGAAAGTCATAAAACACCAGATGCAACATGGGAGAGAATATGAGGTGTAGGTAGAGGAGAGCACACCATTCTAGGCAGGTGGGCATTAGAAAGTTTAGTCTTATTGTTCAAAGTTGAAAACAAGAACCAAGTGGCCAAAAGTTTCTTTCAGTGTCTCAGCTTTCTTGGGGTTTCTGCTTCATATCATGATCTGTGTGACAGAGGACAGGAGAGTGTAATGCCACTTGTGGAAATAAATCTTTTTGGACAAAGTGAAAGCAGATTCACATGGCAATCCACAATCTTTGTCACCTCAAAGGCATGAGATAACTGCAGATCCAAGTTCCTTCTAGATGCCAGCCTTGGCATCTCCCTGCTGTGTCTAACAGGAATAACAATCTAATGGTCACAGAAGGGACCTAGTTCAGTGTGATCCTACTTAAGCAAATCCTTCACCAATATTTATAACTGAAAAAGCACTTGTTAAAAAAGCATTTTCCTAGTTCTTTAAGAATTTTCTGTTTTAACCATATATACAATCCCCTGCCTCCTTCTGTATCCACTTGAACTTCATTATCCCACGAGATTTTGTGTCCTCTTGTTCATGTGGAATACTCAGCCTAAATGAGGTGTCCTTGTCACACCTCACCTCCCAAAGATGAAGGATCTTTCCAGAAGAGGAATTAGAAAGATTGAAAGAGGTAGATGATTACAAGAAACAACTTTATCTGGAATTATAGGGTATTTACACATATGCATTCACAGCATGCATAAAACCCATGCAAACCAAGCAAGAGAAAATCACAACATGGAGAAATGGGTGGCCTCAAAGTCTCACCCCCAGCAAAGGAAATATTGTTGATAGCTGCTAAGTAACAGACTTTGTTAAAAAGTGTTGTCCCTGGTGAGTTGACCATGCTCCCATGGAAAGCCACACATCCAAAAACATATGAGCAGGACAAATTGGGCTTGCTGGGTGACAAGCATAGTTCTAGCAACTTTTCTTCCAGCTGTTTGAGTGGTGACTCTCAGCATCCTCTTTTTAAAGATGTGGAATCTCAGGCACAAGACACTCAGCTGGGATGTGCACAGCTTCTTCACTTCCAGTCAGGCTTGCTTCAGACCTGAATTCTTTGGCCCCTATTTTGCTTTACTTTTCAAAAGAAAAACTCAAATTTCAAGAGAGACAGTTTAAATGAGTGCAGAACCTTATATGGAAGAAGCAGGCTTCCAAGCATTACCCCTTTCTTCCAAGACCTCTACACTTAAGTAAATTTTATTTTCACCTCACTTCGGTCACCTTTTCTAAAACCCAATGCTTGCTTTCTTGTCATGCATAAATTCACAACAGTGGAATCCTGAAACACAGGAGCACTCATTTACATTAATACCCAATACACATCTCTCATAATATCATTCATTCAGTTTTTGCTTTTGTCTTCATAGAAATGTTTGGTTCTATTAAAAACAATGAATTCATGAAATTTTTAGGCAAATGGTTGGAACTGGAAAATATCATCCTAAGTGAGGTAACCCATTCACAAAAGAACACACATGGAATGCAGTCACTGATAAGAGGATATTAGCCCAGAAGCTCAGAATACCCAAAACACAGCCCAGACATCAAATCATTCCCAAGAAGAAGGAAGGAGAGGACCCGGGTCCCGGAAAGGCTTGATGCAGCATTGTAGGGGATTGTCAGGACAGAAGAGTGGGAGGGTGTTGATTGGGGAGCTGGTGGAGGGAAGAGGATTTAGGGGACTTAGGGGAAGGGGGGTACCGGGAAAGGGAAAATCATTTGGAATGTAAACAAAGAATATAGAAAAATTAAAAAAAAGAAATGTTTGGTTCTCACAAGCAACAAGTCCCCTCTGCAAATCAGTGTTTTTCACTTTTGATCCAAATGTGGATCCCAGAGTAATCAATCAAATCACAAGTCAGTCAATGATTGCCCATGGAACAGACCTGGTTTCCACTTGTGTTAGTCAAGAGTTTTATTGAGACACTCAGACATGCTCAGTCATTATATCAATTTTACTGTTTTCCCATTACAATTGAAGAGTTAAGATGGTATATCAAAGGATGTGTGGCTCACAGAACTGCAGTCATTTGTGTCTGCCCTTTATAGCATTACTATCAACAACTGCCAAGCTAAGATCTTAAAATTTTTATTTTGAAGATGTCTCTTTGCTGTACTAATGTTTTTAATGAATGCAAAAAGACTTGTCTAACCTTTATACAACAGACTCATAGGATAAACATGTTGAGTTCCATCTTACTGCATGACATTTATAGACTAAAGGTATAGAGCACACAGTGGGTTATGAAAACCAGGAACTTCAGGGTGTTAATGTTTGAATAGGACTTGGTGATAGCTGTGATGGAATTAATAAGTTTATAAGCAGAGAGAAGAAGAGCTATCATGATTTTTCTTGAGAGCATGCCTTAAGGAAAAACCCTATGAACACCTAGGAGAAGGAGGTTATGGAGATGGACCAAATCTATCAGCCTCTTGACCTTGGATTTTCAGKGTGAAAAAAAAAGTTGTTGCTTAATCCAGAGTCCATAGTCTTCAGTAAAAGCAATCTAACCTGGTGATAATACAAAGGCACAAACTCTGAGAGAATCAGAACTCTACATACTGATAAAATATTCTACCTTGTAAATATACCAGTCAAGCAACAGATAGGTTCAGGAGGAAAAAGCAAAAGCAAAAGCAAAACAAAACAAACAAGCAAAAAAAAAAAAAAAACAGAAAAGATGCACTCAAGGAGTATGCACTCTGGTCACTGCAGAAGGCTGGCAGCTGCGGCCAGGTGCTTGGACAGAGTCCAAGTCTAACATCGACTACCCTGTTAGGCTCTTGCCTGCACCCAGAGTCTGATCAGCTCAGCAAGCTGTCTCTGCGCAGAACCACACAGGCACCAACTCGCTAGGGGGACGGGCCCGGATTACAGTGGAGGCCATCATCGTGCCTCGCGGCACTACAGACAGCTAGTAGCTGGGGCCAGGTACATGGACAGAGTCCGAATCTAACATCAACTACCTCTTCAGGCTCTTGCCTGCACCCAGAGCCTGATCAGCTGGGCGGGCAGTCTGTGCGCCAACAGCTCAGTGGGCTGTCGTCAACCCGCTCAGGCGCCAGCTTGCTCCGCTTGCAGCTGAGGCCACCATCTTGCCTTGGGTCACTGCAGACGGCTGGCAGCCAGGTGCTTGAACAGAGTCTGAGTCTAACATCGACTACCCACCACTCCGTCAGGCTCTTGCCTGCACCCAGAGCCTGATCAGCTCGAGGGGCTATCTGTACACTGACCTGCTCTGGCACCAAGTCGCTTGGGGGTCTGTGCCTGGCTTACAGTGGAGGCCGCCATCTTGCCTCAGGGCACAACAGACAACTAACCAGACAGAGCCCTGTGGACTGAGACCACCACCATCTAGGATTCAGCAGTCCAGCCAGGGAAGCTCCAGGCCTGCAGGGAATCCTGCAGTTAGACAGAGCCCCAAGACCCACCACCATCTTYGAGCTGGTGGCCGAGTCAGGTCACCATAGAGAACCAACAGAGGAATCCAGGTCACCATAGAGATCCAACAGATGAGCCCAGATCTGTGGGAAAAAAGGACTGATTCTTAAGAGCTGGCATCTAGGCAGGCCAGGAGAAGATGGTGGGAGGCCAGTTGCATACACAGCAGCAAGCAGGGAGGAGATTAGGGCCTGGCCCAGCAGAGCTGAGGAGGTAATTCGGAGCCCAGTAGCAGAAAGCTTCCAGTTTCCACCTCAGGAGCACAACTGCCCTCTGCATCAGCAGCACTAAACGCCAGGCTCACAGGAGCGTCAAACACCAACCAGCAACAAAAAGACCAACTAACTCCAGAGATAAACAGATGGCAAAAGGCAAACGTAGGAACATTACTAACAGAAATCAAGGCAATATGGCAGCATCTGAACC
>BDUI01000031.1:683399-695288 GCA_002335545.1 Apodemus speciosus | reverse complement strand
TGAAATTCTTAGAGAAATGGATGGAGCTGGAGAACATACTAAGTGAGGTAACCCAGTCTCAAAAGAATACCCATGGTATGCACTCACTGATAAGTTGATATTAGCCTAGAATCTTGGAACACCAAAGACACAATCCACATACCAAATGGTGTCCAACAAGAAGGAAGGAGTGGACCCTTGTTCTGGAAACTCTCAATGCATCAGTGTAGGAGAATACAAGAACAGGGAAGTGGGTAGGGGTGGATGGGAGAACATGAGGAGGGAAAAGGGCATGTGGGACCTTTGGGGGGAGCAGGGAACCAGAAAAAGGGAAATGAAATGTAAATAAAGAATGTATCCAATAAAAATAAAAAAGAAGTATGTACTCTTTCCCATTCTTCTCTCCTCACAGAGTCTTCTATAATGTCAATGCCTATGTTAAACACAGCTAGCCAGAAGCTTTAACACTGTGTTGTTAGTTCAAAAACAATGAGAAAATGATCTTAAACTCTGAAGTATATACAAAATAGTTTAATGCCATTATGGACTTGTGGTATTCTTCAAAACATCCCACATTTCTTTTTTCCAATTTATTAATGATTTTGTTTCTTTACATTTCAAATGTTATTTTCTTCCCCAACTCCCCTCCATGAGCCCTTCTCCTTCCCCCTCCCCTTTGCCACTAAGAGAGTGCTCCCCCACTCACCCATCCACTCTCAACTCACTCCTCTAGCATACCCCTTCTCTGGTACATAAAGCCTTCACAGAACCAAGTGTTTTCCCTTCTGGTGATACCAGATGAAGCAGTCCTCTCCTACATATGTAGCTGGAGCCATGGTCCGGCCCAAGTATACTCTTTGGTTGGTGGTTTAGTCCCTGGGATTTCTGAGGGGTTCAGTTAATTGATACTGTTGTTCTTCCCAAGGGCTTGCAATCTTCTTCAGCTCCTCTAGCCACTACTCTAATTTGTCCATTGGGGTCCCCAGGCTCAGTCCAATAGTTGGCTGTGAGCATCTGTATCTGTGTTAATCAAGTGCTGGCAGAGTCTCTCAGAGGACAGCCATACCAGGCTCTGTCTGCAAGCACTTCTTGGCAGTAGCAATAGTGTCAGGGTTTGGAATGTCAGGAGGATGGAGTGGATCACATGGTGCACTCTCTGGATGGCCTTTCCTTCAGCTTCTACTTCACTTTTGTCCCTGCATTTGTTTTAGACAGGGACAATTCTGAGTTAAAAGTTTTTAGATAGACGGGTGGCCCCATCTCTCCACTGAGGGCCATGTGTATCTACTGGAGATGGTCTCTTCAGGTTCTATCTCCTTGCTTTTGGGTATTTCAGCTAATGTCACCCTCATTGGGTCCCTGGAGCCTGGGACTTTCTAGAGGTTCCCTAAGCTCCCCCCAACCCCCACTGCCACTTATTTCTATTCATTGTCCTGGCCCTCTGGACTTCTCTCCTGTCCCTTCCCATACCTGGTCCTGCTTCCCTCACTTTTTTCCTCTCCCTGTCCTCTCCCACCCAAGTCCCTCCCTCCCTCTGCCTCCCATGATTATTTTGTTTTCCCTTCTAAGTAAGTTTGAAGCATCTATTTACCCTTTCTTTTTCCTAAGCTTCATATGGTCGGTGAGTTGTATTGTGGGTATTTTGAGCTTTGGGGCTAATATTCACTTATCAATGAGTACATACCATTTATGTCCCTTTGGGTCTCAGTTACCTCACTCAGGATATTTTCTAGTTTCATCCATTTGCCTACAAATTTTGTGAAGTTGTCAGTTTTAATAGCTGAGTAGTATTCTATTGTGTAAACGTACCACATTTTCTATATCCATTCTTCCAGTGAGGGCCATCTGGGTGGTTCCAGATTCTGCTATTATAAATAATACTGCTATGAATATAGTGGAACACATGTCATTGTTATATGTTAAAGCATGTTCTGAGTATATGTCCAGGAGTGATATAGCTGGGTCTTCATTCAAGTAGAGCTATTTCCAATTTTTCTGAGGAACCACCAGATTGATTTCCGAAGCAGTTATACCAGCTTGCAATCCCACCAGCAATAGAGTGTTCATCTTCCTCTGCATCCTCACCAGCATCTGCAGTCACCTGAGTTTTTCATCTTAGCTATTCTGATTGGCATAAGGTGGAACCTCAGTGTGGTTTTGATTTGCATTTCCCTGATTACTAAGACCGCCCACATTTCTAAACTATGGTTGTATATTGCAACATTAAATATTGAATCTAACACCTGCTTAATCATAAAAATGTTCCAACTAAGTTTCCCTCTCTCTTCTTTTCTCATACTTGAGTACACATATTGTATTTATGTAGCCACAGCCTTATGTTCCCATACAGTTTGTTTGGAATGAATCTTAAAATATTTGCCACCTAATCTTAGTAGGACCCAGTTTATTCCATTTTCATTCTCTTTAATAGCTAGTATTTACTTGATGTGAATTATTTTTGGATAAAGAATGTTAGGATCTCAGTATACACAATAGTTTCCACACTAAGCTTCCCTCCAGGATCTGAATAGATACCTGTGCTTCCACTGCACGTTCATAGACATTGGAAAATGAGAGGCCAAAGTATTCATTTTCCTGGCCTGGTGTTTTATCATTTTTTATATCTGTTCTTTCTTGGTGTGAAGTGTTATCAGGGCACAGTGAAGTAAGTTAAGACCATATTGTTTTCAACTTTGTCTTTGAGCCTCTGTCACGGCCTCATCTGAAAGGATGTGGTTGGTCAGCAATGGAGGTCATCAAGCAAGTGAAGAACTGGAGGACAGGCTTCAGTAAAAGACTGTGGAAACACAGGATGCCTGAAAAAGCATGGGTAGACAAGAAGTCATGGTTAGGTGTTGGAAAAAAGAGGAAAGAGAAAGAAATTTTGTACTGTTTGTGTTTAAGATTCAAAAAAGCAGGCAAGCTTAACAGTGAAGATCTGCAAGCTACTGCATTCAGGGAGGTGTGCATTAACTCACTAATGGGATAATTATTCCTCCTACTCCTTAGCATACCTTCTAGATGAATTAATTTATTGGATAAAAAACTCTTGGCCAGATGATTGACAGTCTAAGGTATAGGAACTCTTAAAGGAGAAGAAAGTTGTATGTAATAAATAGTCTGATATTTGGAGCAGATAAGAATGTCATGTCTTTTTCCAAGGCCAAAAGTATTCCATTTTTATTGTTGTAATTTTGTTTTGATTTTTAAATTAGGAAGTCTAAGGGGGAAGCAGTTAGAATATTTTTCTTGGAGATTCCAAAGATGACCATGAAAGAGAGAGGACTCACTAGGTCCCTAACACTGTCATTGGCCTCCACTACAGTATTACATTTGTTGCAATAAATATGTCATACAGAAACACAATGGCCTCTTAAAGAGACAAGACATGATATGACACTTTGGTGAAAGGACTATTTTGAGCAGAAGAGAGCTGAGATTCAACAAGATTTCTCTGCCCTTTATTTTCTACCTAAAAGCAGAGGATACTTTTCTTTTTGTAATATTGTACAAAATGAGAAAACTATTACACAAGATGGAGACAGGACCTTAGTAAAATAGCCTTACCAGTCATTATCCCCCCCCCCCAGTATTTTCTAGTCATCACCTATGATTTATCTTCTTCTGAATCCTAAATTGCTTCCATTGTCAAAACGGCATTTAATCACTTCTACAAATCTAATTGCTTGAGTGTTTTTATCTTTTTCAGTACTGTGAATGTCTACGTATGTTAATACTACTGAAAGCTGTTGTTTTAGTTAGGTTGACTATTGCTGTGATCAATCACTGTGATCAAAGCAAGTTGGAGAGGAAGGCATTTATTCAGCTTACTCCTCCATACTACAGTTCTTCATCAGAAAAAGTCAGGATAGGAACTCGAGCAAGGCAGGAACTTGGAGCCAGGAGCTGATTCAGAGGCCATGGAGGAGCATTACTTTCTGGCTTGCTCATCATAGCTTATTCAGCCTGCTTTCTTATAGAACCCAGGATTACCAGTTCAGAAACTGCGCCACTCACAATGAGGTGGGCCCATTCCCCCCAGTCACTAATTAAGAAAATCCCTGCAGACTTGCCTGAAGCCCAGTCAGATGGACACATTTTCTTTATTATGGATCCCTCTGTTCCAATGGTAGGTTTGTGTCATCTTGACAAAACAACTATCCAGTATAGTTCCATACTTTCCTTAATAATCATTCTCTTTTTCCTCTATTTCATAATGCCTATGCACTTAATTCAGGATACTAGGGAAGAAAAAATATTTCCCTCCAGTCTCATCCAAAATCAATACATTATGTATGTTTTTACTTCTAGTGCTGTACTCTAGTTGTATTTATTCCCATCTTAATTCACTCCCAGCGATTTTGGTCCAGGCATTTGTATTCTTACAAAAGTCATGCTTCATAAAACCTCATCTAAATGCAATGGTTTTAATAGATGGAGCCTTTAGAGGTGACAACATTCTGAAATCAAAGTCCCCAGGAAAGAGATTAGTTCTAGTAGCAAGCTTCAGAGAGATGTTTCTCTGCTTTGCCCAGATTACAGGACTGTCTTAAATACACATTGACAAATCTGCCAGTACCTTGATCTACAGCTTCCTGTCCTTTGGAATTCTGAGAAATTACATTTCTATTGGACACACACTGCCTAGTCTACAATATTTTGTTACAGAAGACTAAATGGACTGAGATATCTATATTTTGACAAATGCATAATGACATATCCCTACCTTTATAAGACCAAAGAGAAGAGTTTTTACTGTCCTGTGGTTTCTCTATGGTCTATTAAGCTGCCCTTCCCCCTAAACCCTGGCAAGCACAGGCCTTTTCAATGGGCAAACTCTTGCTTTTCTATAATGTAAGAGTTTCTCTTCTTATATTTGGAATCCAGCAGTTTACAGCCTGTCCTGATGGAGGGAGGGCTCCTATCATTTTCAGGACAGATTTTAATTGGATAATAAGTAAATGAGAACACTGCTCCCATCTCATATATTCTGCAATGATGCACTTCTATTCCTAAATGGGGCTCTGTGTATGAAGAGGACATCTAACACTTGCAATGAGACTAGAAGAGATATGCAGCATTTGCAAACATGAGTGAAATTTCTCTTGAGATAGAAATGGCACTTTCATACTGCTCAATATTTCTATTAGAAACCAGAGCAGTGACCCTCCTTACTGTGTCAAATGAAAGATAGTAGTTCTGGTTGGGAATTGCTTTGTATACATGTCTATTCTGGTGGTGCAATAAAGAAATTGCTTAGATAGAATCACAGATATTGGCTATGGGAAGAACTTTACTATGAAGCTAATGAAACATAAGGTTGGGGCCTATGATTTTATACTTGTATTTTTATTCTTTACCTTTAGAGTGATTTCCACTATCTGAACTTCTTGATTCGAGAACCCTCTGGTGCTGATTTTGCTGTTTTGATTTTCAACACTGCGCTTACTGCTTTTTTTTATCCATTTTTCCGCATTCACATTGGCCCCATATTTCTCAATCAAAAGAAGTCCACTCTCAGTACAGAAAATAAGAAATCATTGGAATGTTGCATTGCTGTGTTTAATAACAAATTAGGATGAAGAATAAAATAAACTGAATATCCTGAATGTTCTATCTCAATTGATTCAGACTTGCCAAATACATACCCCACATTCAGAAGTACACATCAATACAGCTCTAGTGTTGACTCCAAACCCAGTCTTAGTTAGTATCTCAGTGGTGGGTTCTTGAAATAATTAGAGTCATATATAACCTGTGAATACAAATTAGGTATAGAATGATTATAGCGCTTTTGGTAGATCTCAAATCTGAAGTAATACAGTTAATTCCAGAATGAATAACAATGTAGAATGTTATTTGTCTATGTTATTTTCTCATTGTTGTGACAAACCTGACAAGAAGCAACTTCCAGGTAGAATAATTTATCCTGGCTCATAGGAAGGAAAATATAGTCTATTATGGTAGGGAAGCCATGGAGGGAGAGGTATGTATGAGGTGACACATTGTACTTGTGAATCAGAAAACAAACAGAAATTAGGATTGAGCTATCAAATAACAAAGCCAGGGTCACACTTCTCTAGCAAGGGAAGGCTTCACCTTCCTGAATGTTAGTCTCCCAAAACAGCGATGTCAGTCAGATGGGTAAGCCTGTGGGATACATTTCACAATGACATTGAAATACCATTAGTTTTAGAAGTGTAACCAAAATGTCAATACAATTCATAGTAAAATTTTTTTACAGATTTTTTTTTATTTAAGCAAGTAAGTCACAGGCAGAAACAAACAGACAACAACTTGTTTTTCTAAGCTTAATTCTTCCTCTTGAAAATTGGTTTCCTAGAATCTTGGAACACCAAAGACACAATCCACCTACCAAATGCTGTCCGACAAGAATATTCTTTATTTACATTTCAATTCATAGTAAATTAATGGATTGGCTCCTAGAATAACTATTCTTAGTACACAGTTTAGTGAATGGTTGTTCTTGGGGCCAGTAGAGTTTGCAAAGCTTCCATCTGCCTCTAGCCTTTGCTCATATTGACTCTTCTGCAAAACTTCAGTTCCTATTATGTATTTCAGGGGTCACATGAGCAGCTTTCTGGTAACCATTAACATTTACTGGCTATTTTGTTGATGCTTTGCATGTATGAACTCATTCAATTTTTTTTATGCTAGAGAAACGGGCTAATAAATGTAAGTACTTACCTCCTAATTTGAAATTGGAGTCAGCCAGTAGATGCCTATTTACCATTGGCCTTATTTGTTGCCTGCATCTTGACTTCTGACCTCCAGAACCATAGCAGACCATTTTTGTAAGTGAAGTCACTAGGGTTTGAGTTCGTTGTTATATCAAGTTTAGCAATTGAGTACATGGAAGTGAAATGAATCACTGTGCATGCTCTTGAGAAAACCAAAAGCTGTACATTCTCCATGCTTGGTTCTGTTCAGTGAATTCTCTAAAGTAACAGATATCTCTAGCAGTTATTTGCCTTGACTGATCTTCTCTTCAGCAGAAACATTTTGAGCACTATGAATGAGGCAAATGTCCCAAGACAGAGTAAGAGGCTATTCCATATCTTTGAGGATGCTCAAATCTCTGCCAGTGCTGCTCTCCAAAGTAATCTAGAGGGATATATGTAATATTACTATAAACTGTTTCCTTTTTTACACAAATTTGAAAATTAGAAGATCTGGGACTTTGGATACAGAGTAACCTATCACCACCCAAATGAGTCCATGCTTCCCTCATGTCACTGATGCTCACCTCTCACTAGAGATAGAGCTCCCCATTCTGAGAATTAGGATAACATGAAGAACAGACACCTCACTTTTCCTGATTGTCTCACATTTGGGTTCCTGATGCTTTGTAAACTAAAATGCTCTAAGTGCTTAGTGTTTCACTTCTGTGCATATAAACCCAAGCCTTTATAATTAGAAACTAGAGATAGACTTAGATATGATAAACAGTAGACTAATGAGTTTGTGGAATTATGTAGCCTATGAATAGAATTATATAAAAAATGAACTGTTAGTCAGAAGACACGGCGTTTTGCCAAAATGTCATTACTGTAAGGGCACTGCCTTCTATTATCAACCAAGCATCATCGATCATCTGGACGCCATTGTCAAAAGTGTCATTGGACTGACTCTATATTCTGATAAGCTTTGCAGGCTGATTTTCAGAACCCTTGGTTGTTTTCCTCATTCTGGCTTATGAGAACTATTCATAGAACAGAAACTTTCCCATGTGATTCAGAGCTTAACATTTTTCTCTTCTCTTGTAAACCACATCAAAAAATCAGAAAGGTCCTGTGTTTCTAGAATATACACTTTACCCAGGGAGACATGTCATTTAGCCATAGCTTTAATTAACCACATCTCCAAAGAGATGATTAATCTGGTTATCATAGTGATGAACTTGCCTAGAGTCAGGAGCTGGAACAGTCTTGGGTCCTTTGGCTGCAGGGTTAAGAACACTTGATGGAAATCTTGGTGTATGAGTGCAGTACTGTCAATGCCCCTACATATTAAAAGTATTATTTCTTTATTTAGATATTTCTCCTTTAGGAATTCAGTTTATGAATTCCAATGAATGTACACATAGTATAAACTGCATACAGGTTAATATATAAAACACTTTTTCAACTTTAGGAAGTTTATGTTGGCCTTTTCCAGTCATCCCCCTGAATCTACAAAGGGACACTTGTTTTATGAAAAATAATTAACATTTTCTCATCAGAGACTTTAGACACACTTTGTTGTACAACTTCATGGAATGGGCTTCTGTGTGCATCTTCTTTTATTCAATATAACATTTGTGTAATTATTGCTGTACTATCTGTCATTCTTTCTCTTCTTGTCACAGAGAAAAAATATTTGATGATAAATRTATATTGTAAACATTTTAAATTAATAAAATCAGTAGGGAATCTAGTTTTCATGCTAGAGTCAGCAAATGATTTTTGATAAAGACAGAGCGTCTTCTCTGTGAATGAATGTTCTTGCATTCTCTTTCTTGAATGGGTTGCATTTTGCTTAAGTTGACATTGTTTTCTTCTCTTATGAAACCATCTGATAGTTATCCATAAAATACACAATAGCAAGCTAATCATCTACATTTTAACTCCCATTACTATAAAAGAGAATTGTGTTTGTCTTAAACTTACATGTTAATAGTGTGTCTACTTTATAAATCAATGATATACAAGTAAAACTAGTGGTTTCTATGGACACCAAGTTGGGAACTTTTGAAAGACCAAATAAAGATGAATTATCTTTTACTTTCATTGCTCTATTGAAATAAATGTGGGCCCAAATCAACTAAGAAGTGGTTCACATGACCTCACAGAGACTGAAAGATAAAGTGTGGGGTCTGCACCAGGACCTCTGCATATATGTTATGGCTGTTTGTTTGTTATTGTAAGATCTTAACAATGGGAGTTGATGTACCCTGGCTCTTTTACCTGCTCTTGAGATTCTCCTCCTATTGGGTTGCTTTGTCTAACCTCAATATGAGAGCTCTTACCTTGTCTTATTGTATCTTTTTTTGTATTATTTGGTTGCCTTCCTATGGATGCCTGATTTTTCTGAAGAAGAAACAGAGAAAGAGTGAACCTAGGGAAGAAGAGAGGTGGTGGTGGGAGATACAAGGAGTGGAGAGAGGAAAAATGTAGTTGGGATGTACTGTATGAGGAAAAAATTTATTTTAAATAACAAAATAAAATGGGAAAATAGAAGTGTGGGGGAAAATGCTTCAGAAGATTTGAATAAGGTTATACAAATCTACCCTTATTCTGAACTGAGATGTAGGTGTCTGTAAGTTCTACTATTTACAGAAACTGAAACTTAAATATTTACTTTCAGACAAGTTGTTTCTGTGTAAAGAAAAACCTGGATTTGCATCAAAAGATGAGTAAAGAATAATCATAAATGAACCAGCTGTAAGTTCTGCCTCTTGTGAGAACCAAGGGGCCTCTGGTTAACTGGACACACTCTTACCTGTTCCCTTCACAAGTGTGACCTGTCAGAAGAATGCATGATTCATTCCAGTCATGCAGATTCAGTGTAACAAATGGTACCCTAGGACATACACAGCGGATTTCCTAGTCTTCTTTCTGTTTGAACTTCAGCTTCCCAAACTGTTGATTTCTCTGTTGTCCTCAAAATGTTTTGACCTCTTTGATCCAGGAGCCCCTCTCTTTGTTTCTATCTCACCTGGATGGTCTCTCTTTCTCCACCTCTTATTTCTGTCTCCTCATCTGCTCTGCTCTACAGCTCTAATTTCACACATCATCTCTTCTCTAACTCCCTGTGTGATTACATCTCTTCATCTGCACATCGGTGGCATCTACATTCAAATCTTGCATCTACGGTTATCAACTAAACTTCCTATTCATACTCCCCTTGATTTACTTCTCATCACCATTTGGTGTAATAGACATCAAAATCTAGCATATCAAAACCGATTTCCTCTACAGCACCTGCTTTCCCAGGTCTTTATCATGGTAAATATCCAATTCATCCTTCCAGTTGTTTGTATAAGACCTCTGAAATTGTCTCTATTTTCTCCCCAATCATAGATCACATCTGGTCTACCAAAAACCTATCATATCTGTGGTCAAAAGCCATCGAAAGTTTGTCTTCTCAGCGGTCCACTCCTTCAGCTCCCTGTCATCTAACTGACCTCTCTTCTCAAATAGTGAGTTTCCCAGCAGTCTATGCCAGACAAAGCAGCTTATTTGATTTTTTTAAAAGATTTTTTTTAACAATAAAATAATTTCTTCCTATAACTTCTGTGAAGTAGAAATACAAAACCTTTAGGAGAGCATGTGTGCAGAATAACCAATTAATGCTCTCTTGCGTTGCTGTTGTTGGCTGTTCTTAGGGGATAGCTATACTGACTTTTACCTCCTCCCCTTTCTCCTGTGATTACTAAAATGCAAGTAGTTCCCTTTAGTACAAAAATATCCATATCTCTGAAATATATTGTTGGATTGGCACAAGCTTTAATAAACAACTTTAACTTTCTGGACTCCCTAAAGCAAGAAAATTTCCTTTAATACTAACATGTTCTTTTTGTGTGATTACTCTGTATTATACTAATACTTTATTATTTTATTTTGCCTTGTTCTCTTGGATGGGCTGTCTTTCAGTAAAATAGTGATGATTTTACTTATAGTAAACAAATACATTCCATTGTTCCCTGATCTTGGTTGTGGCTTGTTTGTTTTTTATTAGATATTTTATTTATTCACATGTCAAATATCATCCCCTTTCCCTGTTTCCCCTCTGGAAATCCCCTATCCCATCCTCCCTCCCACCCAGCCCCCCATTCTATGAGGGTGGTTTCCCACCCACCCACGCACCCACTTCCACCTGCCAGCTCTGGCATTCCCCAACACTGGGGCATAGAGCCTTCCCAGGACCAAGGGCCTCTTCTCCCATTGATGTCTGACAAGGCCATCCTTTGTTGTTTAATGTGTTGCCTTCAGACCCACCAGAAGAGGGCACCGGATCCCATTCCAGATGGTTGTGAGCCACCATGTGGTTGCTGGGAACTAAATTGAGTAACTCCGAAAGATCAGTCAGTGCTCTTAACCACGGAGACCTCTCTCCAGTCCTAGACCCTGCTTTAGAAAGTACAGATTTGGGCTCTCTAAAGGTCTGTGGTATTGATTCTTCTGATGTTTTCTTCTGATTCTCCCTTTAACTCTCCTAAAGTTCCTCTAATGCACATAGCCTCTCCTCTCAACAGTTAGTGAACTAGAAATTGTTGATATCATATCTGAATCTCCTCTGAATGCACCCTCTGATTCATCATAATTGACCTTGTGGCATTAAAAAGCCACCTGTTCATTAAAGGTTTCCAACTCTAGGTCCCTAGGACAAGTATCTCCCTAGAACTTTACAACTAACTTCAGGACCAGTTATTCAAAAGCAACATGATGAAAACCAAGAAACAGATACAACCAAAAAACATTGCTTATAGATGGTTTAAAATCAGCAAATAATCCTAGTGCACCAATGGGAGCAGGCATAAATCATAATATCACCAGGCACTGTACTACTTAGACAGCAGAGAAAATAAATAAATTACTGCAATACAGATCAACTTGAATAAATCTCAGATTCTACAGAATGAAAGTTTCCTGCCATGAAATGCTATATAATTCAGCAAACGTTGAAGTCATTTCTATAAGATACTTTCCACGAATGGCTGAACTATAAAATGAGAACTGTGAATGGAAGGAAAGTTTAAGAATGAACAAGTAGGCCCATGCCACTGGTAAGATTGCAAGGATTAGGTTCATTCTTGTGAGTTAACTTCAGACTATTTTTATGAATTCATTTATATATATATATGTATATATATGTGTGTGTGTATATATATATATATATGTGTGTGTG
>BDUI01000031.1:656032-675309 GCA_002335545.1 Apodemus speciosus | reverse complement strand
AGCTTTCTACATGACGTCACGGGGAGGCGGAGACCAAGACATGGGAAACCGCCACGCTGTGCGTGTGGGARGCGCCATGTCGTAGGCGCGGCTTCCTACAAACCATCATCAGAGTCTTCATCTAGCAACTAATAGGAGCAGATGTAGAGACCCACAGTAGGCATTATACCAGGCTTTGGGGATCCCGTGGAAGAAAAGGAGAAAGACAGAATTGTAGGAACTAGAGAAATCAAGGACACCACAAGAATACAGGCCACAGATTCAACTAACTAAGGCTCAAAGGGTCTCACATAGACTGGACTGACAATCAAGGAACCTGTATGGGTCTGACCTAGGTCCTCTGCAATGCTATGGTTGTGTAGTTTTATATTCTTGTGGAACTCCTAATAAGGGGTATGTCAGGAGGGTGTCTGTGACTCTTGCCTGTTCTTGGGACCCTTTCCCTCCTAATGGGTTGCCGTATCTAGCCTTGATATGAAGGTTTGTGGCTAGTCTTATTATAACTTATGCTATGTTCAATTAATACCCCTGGGAGGCCTGCTCATTTCTGAAGGGAAATGGGGGAGGAGTGGTGTTTGGGAGAGCTGGGAGGAGATCCCTTCCTATACAGACCTGACCCATTAAATAAGCAAACAGAACAAAACAAACAAAACCACAGAATGACCTTATAGGTTCCTTAACCTTACCAAATATCACATGGCCATTGTAAAAACAAATTTATGTCATGCTCTGAAGTGGAAGCAATACAGTATCGCAGTCAAAAGTATGAACTTTGGAATGCTGTGCCCTGGGGATCAGCTTGCAACTCACCATCTATACCGTGCTTTGCTCAGCAGTTAACTTCAATTTCTTAGGCCTCAGTTTCTTACCTGTAAAATTCAGTTCCCTGACATGCAACATGTGTCCAAGATACCAAGAGAAACATCAGTGGTTCTTAAAAATTGATGTGAGTGCCAATGGAAAAAGTAGCTTCTCTTCTCTCTCTCTCTCTCTCTCTCTCTCTCTCTCTCTCTCTCTCTCTCTCTCTCGATGTGTGGTTCTTAATAGCACAACCAAATGATACACAGGGTGAGATGCCAGTTTTGGGTTAGATGCGGGAGGGAACCGAAGTGCGGATTGGGGGTAAAACAAAACATATCAACTCATCAAATGTGGGGTCTTGAATGGAATAGTAATGCAAAACTCTCATCTCTTAAGAAGCCTATTCAAATGGACAATAAATATAAGGCTGAAAAGTGAGTGTGCTTCAGATTATGATTGGATTAGTGGTGTCAAACTGAGGCTAATGCTTAGACAAAGCCTGCATTTTTCCTTTTATACCTGTGCAGCTGAGAATTGAGTCTAGTTACCTGCTGTCTACTAGGCAAGCCTTCAAACTGTTTGCCGGTGACAGGGCTATGCTATGGAGCCCAAGCTGACCTCAAACTCATGAGCCTCCTACCTCCACCTCCAGACTGCAAGACAGGAAGTATGCTTCAACACACTAAAAATATGGGTTTATTAATTAATGAATTAACTAATTTCACCTTTCTCTTAAACTCTTTTCTGAGACACATTGCCAAAGCATTTTTAATGAGTATTATTGTTGCTTTAATTTTTTTAAACTAAATTTTTATTGAAATAAAATGACATTTTCCCCTTTCCTTTCTCCCTCTAAGTTCTTCTAGGTGCCCTCCCTCAAACTCTTCCCATCTGCTACCACTTAAGTTGATAACCTCCTTTATATTATAATTATCACATGCATATGTATGTCTATATGTGTATATGTGTATATGTGTACATATGTATATGTGTACATATGTATCTGTGTATCTGTGTATCTGTATGTATGTATATATATATCTGTATAACTGTTTATCTGTATATCTGTGTTTCTGTATATATATATATGTATATGTGTCTGTGTGTCTATGTGTATATGTGTATATTTATATCTGTAAATATGTAGATATGTAGATATATTTATGTATGATATATGCTTGTGTATATGCATGTGTATATGCATGTGTATGTGTATGTGTATATACATGTATATGTATGTATGTAGATATGTATATGTATGTGTATATGCACGTATATGTATATTTATGTATGTATGTGTATGTATGTGCATATATGCATATGCACAAATAATCAACTTTCTTGATCCATTTTTGTTGTTTGTGTGTATATATTTTCAGGTCTGACTACTCTGAATTTGACAACCCTGTGAGAGGCTAATTTTCCTTCTAACTATAGTCTTCACTTGTTTGCAGTTCATCATCCAGAGGTGGAACATCATAAAGTCCTTGCCTGTCCCTTTTAAATGTCGATTGATGCTGTGATCCCTCCAGTCTTGTTTATAAAGCTGTTTGTAGTAGAGATTGATACACAGCAGAATTCCTGGTACCCTGGCTCTCATAATCTTCCTGTTCCCTTTCTGAAATGTTCTCTGAGTCATAGATTCAGGAGCAGTGCTGCAGATGTATCCACTGAGACTGAGCTTCTCAAGAATCTGTTGGTCTCTGCATTACCTACATGTGTAGTCTGCTTTCTTTGTGATGGTCTTCACTTGTAATGACAGGCTTCTTTGATGAAGGGTGTTGGCTACACTTATTTGTGGGAAAGATTTAAAATATTACAAAGAATTATGTTTACCTAGCCAAGGGTCAGTAGTAAATTATTTTCTGAGGTACATGGCTTCATTATCTTAGGAAGTTTGCTAGATTTCTAGTATCAGTTGAGTGGCTTTTAAAGTCAGTATAGCAGCAAGAGAGATGAGAAGCAAAAATAAACCAAAACAAAACCAAAAACATGTTTTTTGATAAAGTCTCAATGAGTCACATTATTTCAGATTTACATGAACTTATACATCATATAAGTGTACATGTAATATGTAATATAAAATATATAAGTCAGGAAATTGAACTGACAAGAAGCTTAAGAAGGATAGACAAGCACAATACCAAGCATGAGAAATCCTCCTTCTGAATGTTTGGTTTGGGTAGATTAAGTGATTCCAAAAGCAGTATAGATCATCACTATAGCCCGTGTTTGCCTATCAAGGGTTGAAGAGGGGTCCCTATTGTTATGGATGCTGCACACATAAGACAAAGGATTCAGATGAGTTGAGCAGGTTCTGATCTGACAGCCTCTTTCTTGCAGTTTGGCTTCCATGGTTACAGAAAGTGTTATGTAAGATGCCAAGGGAGAAAAGCAGTTAAAACTCCTTCCCAGCCCCTATGACCATGATAATTACCAGCACAGCAAGATTTGCATAGAGGTACAATAAGTGACACTCACATGTCAGTTGCAACCAATGGTTCTCTAATTATACTTAAGAACCAGAATCTTTTTCTGTCTTCCTTAGTACAAAAAAATTAAAGATTTTTTTCAGTAGAATAATTTTGATGGCATTCTTTAAAATTTATTTTGTAAATTTTTATACAATTCAGTTTTCCAGAAATGGGAAGGCTATCTCTAAGAATCCCCTGCCCCTTTTACTTAAGAAACAGACAGTAACTCTCTGGTATAACATAAAAGACCAGATGTATGCCAGTAGAACTATGAAAATAATGTCAGCTAAAATGATATATTTTAAGTCAATCCTGTCTTGGTTTTGTATTCAGTATGGTTTAACCAGGTTACATTTTTTTATGCATCACACCACAGAGAGGTCACAGTGGTCGTGTCCTATCTAATCCTTTATTAAACCAAATTAAAAATAATTTCTCAGTTCCATTATTAATATCCTTCCTCTGAGAAAAGCATCTCCCTCGACAGACCCTATTGACATTCAGTCTAGACAGTGTTGGAGAAGCTCAGCTCATGAATATCAATAAATGTGGTTCACTGAGATGGGAAGATATTAAATTATTTCCAAGCATTTGACAGTTGACAAAATATTAGTATAGTAATTAAAAATGCAGACTGTTTAATGTCTAGTTGTGGCTCATCAGCACAGCAATGTGCATTGTTCATATGAAAACAGTGCCTTATTACACGCCAGCTTAAAAGAGAATTGTTAACATCTAGTTTACGCTGGCTTCAGTTTACATAAACCCAACATAGAAAGAAAGGGAGGAGGGAGGGAGAGATAGATAGAGAGAGAGACAGAGACAGAGAGACAGAGACAGAGACGAGACAGGAGAGAGGTTACTCTTTTAAAGTCTCAAAGAGAATTCGTGTCATATGTTCTTGGTTTAAGAAAGAAACTTAATCATAAATCTTCATAATTTCTTACTTTAGTTTTCTTTCTTCCCTTAACAGTCAATAAATTTAAATGTAATGGATATATTAAAGAGAAAATGTATATATTATACATGTATATTATAGTAAATATTCTCTTCTTGTCACCCATTCATCCTAACCATCTGTTTCCCACCTACCTTACATATTCTTATTTAATTTTTTTCAGAAATGACTTTAGGCTCCCATATTTTTTTTGTTTTTTTCAAGACAGGGTTTCTCTGTGTAGCCCTGGTTGTCCTCGAACTCACTCTGTAGACCAGGCTGACCTCGAACTCAGAAATCCGCCTGCCTCTGCCTCCCAAGTGGGATTAAAGGTGTGCGCCACCACTGCCCAGCCTAGGCTCCCATATTTTTAAAGGCTTTCCTTACTCTCTTCCATGTATAGTGGACATCTAATAAATAAAATTTTCAAACAAGAGAATATAGAGTCTATTTGAAATGTGTACTAAAAACATAGATTCCTAGGTCCCATCATTAGGGAGATCTGAGTAGTTCAAAAGGTAAGGATCAAGAATCTGCATTTTTAACTACAACCAGAATTCTGGTTCAGGTTGTCTGAGCAACACATTTTGAAAAGACTATACTGAATCTACACCCCAATTTCAGCTTGAACAATCCTATGATCCCAGATGTCAACAGAATACAGATCAAAGGGCAGGCTTCTTCTTTTCCCTTCAATCTAGATATTTCTGATAAAGACAACCAAGTACACTTTGCTAATAATGCTCTCAAAAACTAGTCAACAAGAAGATGAGGAAAGAGATTTGATATATATTTACCAAGTACTTCTTAGGCTGTAGGCATTTTATAAATTGACTCCAATTTAAGTCAAAGCACGCATTAGTAGACATTGGTTACATGTCCTTGACTCAACTATGCTACTTGCAGAATTTCATCCCATATTCCTCTTAAATCCAAATTCCCAGAATTACCAAAGGATCAAGGGTTTAGGGTTAGGGGTCAGAGGTTAAGGGTTAGGGTTGATGCCTTAGTCTCATTTATCCTCTTTCACACACATATAGCAAAAGAACAAAATTTCTCCCAAATCAATTTCAGTATCTGTAGAAGTTTCTGGGAGAGGATAGATTTTCTGCCTTTTCTTTCTTCAGAAAGCAAAAGTACTAAATCTTGCACTTGCAAAAAAAATACTTAAGACCAGTTAGGAGAAAAATATTATGTAGATAAAATAAGACTTGGTCTGTAAAATGAATAAAAACAACTGGCACATTAAACCCTCTCTGCAATTGGCTCATTTATTCTTCTATCCAGTAAGTATTATTTGAACCGCTTTACAGAAACCTTAAGACTGAAAGGATACAACATCTGTATAAGGAAAGTATTTTCAATTTCATGAGGAGGATAAGACAGCTAAGAGAATCTCTATAGAAGGTAGAGAAAGCAGAGCTGGAGATGAGGTGGAGAGGCACGCAAGGGAGGCAAAGCAGCAGAGGGAGAGAACATATTTTATATTTGTATAAATGTAATGTGGTTCTCAAATTTACTTTTATGTATTACATTATTTGTTATTTCTCCTCAAGTTTTGTCTTGAAATATACTATCACCTGAAATAATATTTTTGAAACAGATTCTTGATCTCACTTCTGGGAATTTTGACCCAGAAGGTCTAGGGATTTGTTATGAGGTAGGTGGTAGCCTGTGAGCAGATCACATTTCCAGACATAATTGAAGGGCAGACAAGGGTGGAATTATGAACACAGGTATTTGGAAACATTCTCCAGCCCCATTAAGGTTTCACTGACAAATAAAATCCATATATATATATATATATATATATATATATATACATACATACATACATATATATATATGTTTATAGTATAAGGCTTTGATGCACTCTGTCCATTGAAGCATTACTCACAGTAGTCACGTTATGAAATCAACCAAAGTAGCCACCAATAATGGATAATACACATAATGAATACTGCTCTTCCTCTAAAATTTTACCACTTTGAAAGTATGCAGAACACACATAGAATGCAGTCACTGATAAGTGGATATTACACCAGAAGTTCTGAATACCCAAGACACAATTCACATATCAAATGATTCCCAAGAAGAATGAAGGAGAGGGCCCTGGTCCTGGAAAGGCTTGATGCAGCAATGTAGGGGATTATCAGGACAGAGAAGTGGGAGGGGGCTGATTGGGGAGTGGTCAGAGGGATGAGGGCTTATGGGACTTATGGGGAGGGGGAACCAGGAAAGGGGAAATCATTTGGAATGTAAACAAAGAATATAGAAAATAAAAAAAAAATTAAAAAAAGAAAGTATTCCTGACCATAGAGAACATAATACAAAATGATTTAAACCAGAATGGTAAACTTATAGACCCCAAAACAGAACAGTGATTAGCAGAGAGTGGAAGTGGCTGGAATCCCAACATGTTTGTTAAACATTATTGTATCCATTCTTATTTCTGAAAGGAGGAAGCTGGAGTCAAAATAGTCAAGGAACATCTTAAAGGTTCAGAGTCATTAAACATTCGATTTCAATCCCTAGAGTCTTTTTTTTTTGCATACCTTTACTTTTTTTAATCTATTTTTTTTATTGAATATCATCTTCATTTACATTGGCAATGCTAAAACCTTTCCTGATATCCCCCCTCCCCTAAGACCCCAACTCCTCCCCTTCCTCTTTCCCGCTGCCTCCACATATATGCCTCTCCACACAACACACTCCCTCCTCCCCATCCCTCCTGTTTCCCTTTGTTCTGGCCTCTGTTGAGCCTTTACCTGACCAAGGACCATTCCTCCCACTGATACCCAACAAGGCCTTCCTCTGCCACATTTTTGGCTGAAACCATGTGTGCCCCTTGGTTGATGGTTCAGTCCCTGGGAGTCTTGGGGCATCTGGGTAGCCAAAATCATTGTTCTTCCCATGGGGCTGTAAACTCCTTCAGCTCCTCTGGACCATCCTTCAGCTCCTCCATTGGGGACCCCATGCCCAGTCCAATAGTTGGTTGCTAGCATCTGCCCCTGTATTTGTAAGGCTCTGGTAGCCTTTCCCCCTTCCCCCGAGACAACCATAGCATGCTTTTTTTGGTATACACTTCTTGTCGTCCATAGTAGAGTTAGGGTTTGTTGACTGTTTATAGGATGAATCCTCAGGTAGAGCAGTCTCTGGGTGGCCTTTACTTCAGTCTCTGCTCCACACATTGTTTCCCTTAGTGCTCCTGTGACTATTTTGTTTTCTTTCTTAGAGGAACCAAAGCACCCTCACTTAAGTCCTCCTTCCTGAACTTGGTGAATTGTAACTTGTTTATTTTGAGCTTTTGGGTTAACATCCGCTTATTAGTGAGTGGATACCATGTGTGTTCTTTTGTGATTGGGTTGCCTACCTCAGGATGACACTTTCTGGTTCCATCCATTTGCCTAAGAATTTCATGAATTCATTGTTTTTAATAGCTGAATAGTACTCCATTGTGTATATATACCATAGTTTCTGTATCCATTCTTCTGTTGAGGGACATCTGGTTCTTTCCATCTTCTGGCTATTATAAATAAGGCAGCTGTGAACATAGTAGAGCATGTGTCCTTATTACATGTAGAAGCATCTTCTGGATATATGCCCAGGAGTGGTATAGCAGGGTCTGCTGGTAGTACTATGTCTAATTTTCTGAGGAATGGCCAAACTGATTTCCAGAGTGGTTTTACCAGCTTGCAATCCCTCCAACAATAGAGAAGTGTTCCTTTTTCCCTACATCCTCTCTGGCAACTGCTGTTCCCTGAGTTTTTCATCTTAGCCATTCTGACTGGTGTAAGGTGGAATCTCAGTGTTGTTTTGATTTGCATTTCCCTGATAACTAAGGATGCTGAACATTTCTTTAGGTGCTTTAGATCTATTTGAGTTTCCTCAGTTGAGAATTTCCTGTGTAGCTCTGTACCCCATTTTTAATAGGGTTATTTGACTCTCTGGAGACTAACTTCTGGCCATCGTGCCGAAAGCAATCTACAGATTCAATGCAATCCCCATCAAAATTCCAAATCAATTCTTAATTGATATAGAAAGAGCAATTCTCAAATTCATCTGGAATAACAAAAAACCCAGGATAGCAAAAATTATTCTATACAACAAAAGATCTTCTGGGGAAATCACCATCCCTGACCTCAAGCTCTACTACAGAGCAGCAGTGATAAAAACTGTTTGGTATTGGTATACAGACAGGCAGGAAGATCAATGGAATAGAATTGAAGACCCAGAAATGAACCCACACATGTATGGTCACTTGATATTTGACAAAAGAGCTAAAAATATCCAGTGAGAAAAAGATAGTATTTTTAACAAATGGTGCTCGATCAACTGGACATCTGCATGCAGAAAAATGCAAATCAACCCATTCTTATCTTCTTGTACAAAGCTCAAGTCCAAGTGGATCAAGGATCTATACATAAAACCAGACACACTGAAGCTTATTGAGGAGAAAGTGGGGACAAATCTTGAACATGTGGGCACAGGGGAAAAGTTTCTGAACAGAACACTTATGCTCTAAGAACAAGAATCGACAAATGGGACCTCATAAAACTGCAAAGCTTCTGTAAAGCAAAGGACACAGGCAATAGGACAAAATGGCAACCAACAAATTGGGAAAAGATCTTTACCAATCCTACATCCAATACAGTCTTTCTTTATAATAATTATTTAAGTTGACTATTCTTTGAGGCCATGAAAAAGAGAATCAGAGCAATGACCACTGTTTTCTAAGTACCACAGATACAAATATGACTTTAGTATATTGTGAGACAATGTTTCATGTAAGCATAACTTCTCCAATGTGATTTCAGTAAAATATAACCCTCTGCAGCTTCTTTTAAAATATTAATTTGCTTGTATTTACATGTATGTGCATGTGACTCAGTTTACATGTATGACTTGCATGCAGTATTTACACAGAGGATGTCAGATCCACTAGAGTTACAGGCATTTACAGCCTGATAGGGATACTGGCAACCGAACAGATCCTTAGCCAGAAGAGTCAGCACTCTCAATTGCTGAGCCAAATCTCTGGCCCCACTTCTCCTTCATAAAGAAGACAAAGCAGATTCTGATAGTAAAAATAGCAAGATTTAATCACATTTAAGTCAAGTTTTAATTAGTTCGTTGGGTGGTTGTGAGGAAAAAAATGAGGATTTGATTTTCATAGATATTTGGATATGTTTAATACAGGCTAATGCTATGGTTCATTTTTCTTTCTTAATCTAGGTAACAACTGGGTACCATGAAAAGATAAAATTAACCCAGCTTTAGGCAAGGTATGAGTTAATCACACAAGTCTGTTATTACCCATGATTCTTGTCACGACATCAGAAATTTAGTGAGGTTCACATCCTTGGCGTTGCAAATGAGAAACCCAATAAATAAGAGATGAAGGCCTTTTGTTGTCCCATAATCATGTGTTCCATAGGGCTAGGGGTTCAGCCCAGTCCCTCCCCCTGCCATAGCACCCTGAGAGTGTTCTGAGATGGGCTTCCTGGTTTGGCATCAGAGCTGTTTCATTTATTTAAGAGGTAAAGATGAAGGGATGCCATGAAAATGGGAACCTGGACTTGACTGCCAGGTCTGGCCTTTCCACCGGAACCAGTGCATGGTTCACATGGCACTGCACAATAAATGCTGTTTATGCTGCTGAATGTCACCTTGCTCTGTTGCTTTTATTCCCATGGGAAAAGGTCCAAGGGTATGGCTTGCTCCAGACAACAGCTTCTAATTCTTTTTTGGTCCTGTGTCTTAGTGAGAGAATATTTTTGCTGCCTAATCCTTTCATCTTCTTGTTTCCTTGCCTGTCACTGCTTGTATTTTGATAAAAAACTACCTCCCTCTGACATTTATTCATTATCCAAATATATATTTGAATGAGTAGAGTTCTTGTGCAATCTCTCAGGCAGTGTGAACTTCCACCAATACAAGAGAGATAGACATGTTCACCTCTCCTGCTCTGTCCTCATGGGGCATTTTGTATGACAGAGGCAGGCTGGCAATTGCTAGACATATATGATTTATAAGCAGAACTTCAGGTGAGAATCTAGCTTATCCCGTTTTGAAGCAACCCGGTTTAGGTTTGCTGTAACAAGCAAAATTTAAGATGAAAATCTCCTCTAAGGTTAGAGATTTGCCACATTTTTCTTCTTCCTCAACCATAAGGAATACAAGAGTTACACAAAAGAAATAGCTACATTTTAATCTTAACTGTAGAATTTTAAACTTATATAAAGAAGGCATCTTCTCACTATAGTGATCAAAAATTAGAAGCATTTCGGGGTTAGGGTTTGGCCATGTGTTTTCTTCTAAGTCTTGAGGAATCCTGGTAAATAAACTCTCATTTTTAAATAGACTTAGAGAGCATGTATCAGAATACCTTAAGGACTTGTGCCTCTGGCCACAGGAAACAGATCTGTTAAGACATTTTGAAGAGTCACTTACCCTCTTTAGGAATTACTTCTATCCAAAAGTAAAGTTGACTTCACTTTTAGTATTGTCTCCTTTTTACCTCAATGAAAGTAAACTTCAACTTCGACAATATTTGGAAGCTGAGTCTTTCTAAATGAATCCAAGTCCCTACTGGTGATGGGTGGCTGTTTAATTAGTTTACGAGCATGAAATGCTTCAAGAATCCATCAGCTTGGCATTAAAGGGAAATCTTCCATCATTTTCTGGACTGCTCAGGTACTTGACAACCTGAGTCAAGCCTGTCCCTGAGTGTGGGGAATTAGGCAAAGGCAGAGTATTTGGTTGAATCCCTTGCAAATGCCCCTCTGTGTCTGCATCTGGCACAGCTAATGGTGAGGAATGCAGAGGGAGGAAAGAAGGAACCGAAAGAGGCAGAAACTATTGCTTACCTAAACCTTGCATGAGCTCTCATAATACCCTGGCCCTGGTCCAGCTGTGTTTGGCTCCATTTGTTTGACAGGAAACTCTTCCTTTGTGAACTGGAGAGGGGGGGATGTTAAGGTTTGCAGTGCCTGCAGCAAAACAAGGTAATGCCTGGACTCCAAGGGTGTGGATCATATATAAATCTGAAGTATTTCTAGTTTCGATGGGAACACTGAAACCTTCCTCTGCTGACGCATCTAGGAATGAAAGGAGCACGACCGCTTTGAACTATTGTCAAAACCTGCACGGAGTCTCAATTCTGGAAGAGAGATCATGTTCTGTGCCTTTAGCTGGGAAGCACTTCCTTCATAGACTTTCTTGGCCCCTTGCTCCTTCTGCAGGTCCCCAGCCTTCATTTCCACCCTCCCCTTGACTCTGCCAGGAAGGGTCTGCTTACTAGGTGTGTGGGGACTAAAGTACTTTAGGAATTGTGACTTTCAATCACATATGGTTGGTAAGTTTTGAAATTTCAAATTTGGGAGCTTTGTTTAAAAAAATATTTGATGTATCCATTCTGTAAACTTACACCTTATGTTTTTTATTGATTGTTTTTTAAGTTTGGTTTGACTTGGAAAATAGATTTATACACATTTGTAAGAAAGTTGGTCACTCCAAGAGACAGGAAACTCTTGGAATTGCTATTCTGAGTTCCCAGTTGTAGAAAGGAATATTTTAGAGGGAAAATATAGACTTCTATAAGCTAAGTGGGATGAGTTTCTCTCTCTTATGCTAGTATCAGTGAGCAAACCTGTTGCATTATAATTGTGCATGGGTACATGTATTTGGAGATTTTTTCATTTTATATCTAGTATGTAGCTACTGTCTGGAGACTTAAAATAGAATGGGAAAATTATCATTCCCATTGGCTGAGGCAAAACATGACTGTGATCTGAGGGCCAGTTTGGGCTACCGAGTAAGACAATAGTCTAAAGATTCAAAGAATATAATAATAATAATAATAATAATAATAATAATAATAATAACATATTTTAGTGTTTTTTTCTTGAAACAGGGTTTCTCTGTATAGCTCTGGCTGTCCTGGGACTTGTACTATAGACCAGACTGGCCTTAGACTCAGATCCACCCACCTCTACCTTTGCCTCTGGAATGCTGGGATTCCTTAGAGCTTGTAAGGAAATACAAGCTTTATAAGCAGGTTTTGAGGGAGACTATTCAGACATTTGATGAAAATGCAGACAAATGCACTTAGAATGAATGAGGATGAGGCGATGTCAAGTAATATACCAAGGCCAACAGCAGTTAGTAAGGTACAATGTGGAATATGACATGAAATCCAGAAGAGATGGTCTAATGATAAATGAAGATCTTACATTTATAGGGTTATGGCAAAAGTGGTGTCTCCAAGGATCAACTAATTCACCAAATAGGCAAGGATACAGGAGCCATAGAAGCTTTTCTTTCTTTTCTTTTCTTTTCTCTTCCTTTCTTTTCCTTTCTTAGTATAAAATATAAATTCTATAGCATAGTAAGAATAAAGGGTGGATGAGGATGTGGGAAACTCAGAGAACTCTATTGCATAAGGGAGTTGATCCTTAGATCCACAGAGGTGGGTAAAGAATGGAGAGATGATAGCTACCCTTCTCATGTGTGTCCTACCTGTTTGCTTGGTTGGTGGTGTACATAAAAGCTTCAGGCTCTTAGCACCAGCTGATCATGCTGCTTCTTCCCATATCCCGCTGCCTTCTGAGTCACTGCCCAGTCTTCTGCCCTACAGCCATGACCTGAGATCTCTGTGAGATAGATCTTCATGCTTGCTCATGCATTGCCTGTACCAAGTACACTGCCTTGTGAATAAGCAGTGGCCAATAAATCTTCATTAGGTGAGTGAACAAAAGGGCAGGGCTCTACTTTTCAGAGATTCATTGCAACGAAAGTGTTACAATGCTATGAGTAATCTTGGGTTCGGGTTCGCAATCCAGGTGAACTGTTTCCAAAAACAGATCCAAACCAGCCCAATAATTGACAGGAGGCTAATAAAGGCACTTAGTGCCCACCCTCACTGACTCTGACTCAGTAAATTTTGATTTAGCCTCAGGTGTTGAAACCCCTCAAGTCTTTTGAATATCAGGCATGTTCATGAGTCTCGAGACTCTCAGTTTTGACTTCCCAAAAAAAAGACAGGTGTGTTAGAGTGACCAGAGAAAGATTCATTAACATGCTGGGATTTAAATTTAGCCTGCAGGCATAAGCAAGTATAGACACATGCATGAAGGAAGAGCAGCCAAGTTAAAGATATAGAAAGGAAGCATTTTTCTTTCCCACTCAAAACACCATTCCTGATCTGTCACTGATTTCTGCCAGTCTAAAAGCCTTGAATTAATTGTTGTATCTATCATCTATTATTTTAGGGCCACAACTTTGGTAGCAATCTAGATGAGCTTGGGGTTTCTTAGGAGGTTGCTCAGATATGCTTGCCCATTTGAAAATAATTTATGGTTGGGTGACCGGTCTGACAAGACTCAGAAGGCTGGTGCTTAGGACACCTTCAATTTCTTGATATTTTCACTTTCCCTCCATGTGCCCTCCCCAGAAAATTCAATTTAAAGTGGCCAAGTTTCTTATATGGTGACTTGATGTGCTATAAACACATGTTTTTAGACTAGGCAGCAGTTAGAAAAGGGAGAAACTGAGTTGTCAGATGGGTATAAAATACAAAAGGATTAAAGCAGGTAAATGAACTGTCAATAAGAAAGAAGCATCGAGCTTTGAAAGTGCTTAACCTAAGTTTACAGCCAGATATTACAAGATGATTCAAGGTTTTCTGATTGATCAAAAGATATGAATCATATTGCCTTCAGAATCATGAAAAGTTACATAAGCTTCAAATGGTTGGTTTAATATGGGTTTATCAGAATACAATGCAATAAGTCTTCATTGTAATGCTTCTAACCATTTTTGAAGATCAGATCAATAATTGGTAAAAAAACAATTTTGTATAATGGATGTATCCCTAGAATGTGAGCCAAAAGAACAAAGTTCATACTATCCACTGAAAACACTAAGTGGTCTTATGAAGTCTTTACTATTTCTTACAACATAGTTATTGACTGTTCAATGTTTTTTTTTTTAATCTCAAAACATCATCTCCTTCTCTCTCCTGTTCAAGTTCTATAGTAAATATATATTTTTTATTATTTGCTCTTGTCCAAAAACCTAGAGTTTTTATCTGTCTCTCAGCCTGGATATTTGGTAGGCTCCTGTTTGAGGCACTGTTTTGCCCTGCTTCTCTCTAGCTTTGTTTTTAACAATGGCACCTCCTTGTTCCTTGGCTCCAATACAGTTTCCAGTTTGTATAATGACTGCATCGTTGCTTCTAGAATAACCCTTTCTCTGAGCCCTACTAATAAACCTTTTGTATCTGTATCTGTGTCTTTGCTCAGGTCTTGCTACTCTCATTGGTAAATTAAGCTTCCTAAGAACAAGTGTGTCTCTTACTTGTCTCTATAGTACCTGCAATTACCATAAGGTAGGTCATATAATCATTTTTTTGTGTGTATGAAAGTAAATAAGCGAATGTATACATTCATGAAGAAAATAATTACTTTTAAATATAAGCTATCCAGGAAGAGCACATTGCTCAATAGCAACTTGGAGGTCAAGAGGAACTCACTGAATTATCATTTACAGTCAGTGCTTTGTCATCATTAAAAGAATGGAAACAGGGAGATAGCCCAGTTGAAAAGTACTTTCTGTACAACCATGACAGCCATGAGAAATGGAGTTTGTACCTCATCAGATGCAAAAAAAAGCCAGACATGGTAACATGTTCTTGCAATTCTAGCAGCAGTGAGGCAGAAGCAGAAGATTCCCTAGGGCTTATATAGCCAGTCTAATTAATAAGTGAGCTCTGGTTCATGAGAAGCCCTGTTATAAGAAGCAAGGTGGAGAGTGATTAAGGAAAATCTCTGATGTTGAATTCCTGTTTCCACATGCACACGACTTGCTCTCTCACACATGTGTGAATGCACACACACACACACACACACACACACACACACATGAACACACACACACAAACACCTGCACATTCATGAACACACACACACACACACACACACACACACACACACACACACACATTATAAGATAGTTAACAAGAAAAAAATATAGTGTCCAGATAGACAGCCAAGAACTTTCTGTTTTTAAAATGCATTTTTTTTAAAACTTGTTTTCATGAACTCAGTTGGTGTAAAAGGAACCCTTTGCTCCTTAAGTCTATTTTCCCTTCTCACTGAGAAACACAGAAAGCTGAAAACAAGACTGAAATGATCTCCCACTTTTCTCTTTGTGTCCAATATATTGTCTCATCCTTTTTTGTTGGCTACAAGGAATGGTACCTATCATTTTCAGCCCCTAAAACACAAGAGAAAGGAATTCATTCCAAGCGGACTCTGAACTGCTATCAAGGGAAGATGTATGGTAACCTGACCCTAATCTCACCCAAGGTCCCTGGGATGGAGCCAAGTAACAGGAAGAGAAGCCTTGCTATGTTTTCTACCCCTCTTCCAGAGTCAGAAAGATCTGAGCTGGAATGTGAACTTCCACCTCACCCCACCCCACCGATCTCAGTGGTGAACCCCCTGCTTCTCACCAGCAGTTTGATTTCAGTTTTCTGAGCTTCAGTGTCTTCATCCGTGATTTGAGAATTGCTACTTTATTATGCTCAGTTCCAGTCAATGCCAATTACTCCAAACAGAGGCATAATATCAGTACATCAGCTCAGCCTGTTCTCTAACATGTCAAAGTGAGCTCACAGATGTTAAGCTTCCCTTTCCTTCTATGATATGACCACCTTCAGAGAACATTCAAGCACTCATGAAAAACAGATTATTTCTGGCTTCACTTTTCTGCTTAGTAAGAGTAGGGCAGGGCTCTGGGTATGTTCTATGTTGTGTCTTTCTGGCTTGCATATGCAGGCACACCCATTCATAGGCCTTTGTTTCTTTAACCTCAAGTTATGTAATGTGATGATGTTGGGCCCTAGATTCATTTCCACAAGGACCTATTTCAAAATCTCTGTTGATTGCTGTAGGGCTCTGCATGTATATATAAGATAGGTAGGTCTGTACATGTTTCCCACTTGAAGTACCAGGTCTGAATTAGGTCATTCAGCCTTTGCTTTTTTTTTTTTTTTTTTTTAGCAGTGGCTTGTGAAATGGTTAAAAAAAAGGAAGGAGGGTAAGCATGTGAGAGTCAGAGAGAATAAGCTAAAAGCAAGTAGCTGTTTCTCCTTGCATTTTACATATACGTACATGTTAGCAGGGAAATGAGTCACAGTTTCTGGAATATAGCAAATATTCAAAGGCTGCTTTCTCCCCACCTTCTTGTAGATCTTCTAGAGCTGGCTGTAATCTCTGGACATAAAGGACATGTTAGGAAGGGTATTAGTCTGTTCTGAGCTCTAGGGTACCATTGTGTAAGAGGCAATACACAGACGGTATCCAAGGAACCCTCCCCTAATATGTGGGAAGTAAAATAAACAATAGTCAATGACTCAAAGATTGATCCATGATAGTACTTAGTGCAAGCTACTACCTACTATGTGCCAGGTGCTATGTCTATGTTTTCTCTAATCCTGCTGTCAGTTCAGTTTATTTTGCAACCACTGCAGAGGCAGGTTAAGGAATTTATGCAATGTACCAATGTTACAAAGCAGCAGGGTTATGATTCAGAGCCATATGTGTGCAGTGTCAAAGTCTATACATCTGCTGTGTAGCCCTGCTACTCAGCACTGACATTCATCTCCCTGAGATGTGCCAGAAGAGATGGAGTTGCTTGGACATCAGTCCAAGACATGATGTCACTGATTTCTGCCTGACGCAAGCAACTGTGTTCTAGCATTCTGACTCCAGTAAAGTCACATTGGCTCTGAAGGATGCTGAAGGAACAGCTATTTTGACATACTCTCATGCTATTTCTGTAGTTACTTGTCCTGTGGTCAGTTAATTTGCATGTGTTTTTCTTCCATTGTGAAAATACCTAGAAGTAAATTTCTACCACATTAGGTTAAGCCCCCCTTTTTCTACCTTAGCCTGTGTTCCCTTCCTTCTGCCTGTCTGCACCCTCTTCTCCTTTCCTTTACCCTCCCTTATCCTCCTTCCCTTTTCTTTCCTTCACTCCCTCATACTCTCCAATTCTTTTTACTTTATTTAATTTCTTTCTTTTTTTCTTTTTTCTTATCATTCTTTTTTATTTTTAACTGAACCAATCTGGAATAGTTCTCTATTCTACATAGAAGCCTAAAATATTTTATGCCAGTTCTACAGGATGGCACTATTCTGATTTTTGTTTTACTTTTGCATGGGGATATCAAGTCATTCTAGCTCCATTTGCCAAACAATAGGCATTGATATTTTATAGTGTTCTTAGTCCTTTGTTAGAGATGACTTGACTATATTTATATGGACCTACTTGTGCACTTTCCGCTCTGTTCTTTTCATTTTATTTCTCTATTCTTTGACCACTATGATACCACCTTTATTACTTTGTCTTTATAGTATGTCTTAAAGTTGGGCAATTTGTCTTCTAAGTAGAATCGTGTTTTTAATATGAAGCAGGCTTTTGGGTTTTTGTTTTTGTTTTTGTTTTCCTCCATATAAACTTTAGAATCTGTTCATCCATAAAAAGCTAGTGGTGTGATTTTTTTTTAACTTAACGTTTTTACTGATTCTTTGAGAATTTTACATCATGAACCTCAATCACATTCATGTCCCAGTCCTCCCAGGTGTGTCCTGCCCCCACACCCTTCTCAGGAAAAAGAAAAGAAAAAAATCTCATTTGTGTTGCCCACATTCTCACTGGAGCACAGTCCAAATCCAAGTAGCCAGTCAGCCCCTTAAAGAAAACGGACTCCTTCCCCACCCGTGCTCCAGTCAGAAGCCATCACCTCTGCAGAGCTACACCACAGCATTCCTATCCCCATTTTGGGAATGCAATGGCTTCCTATCTAGGCTGTTACTTCGGAGTGGGGGTGGGGGAACAGATTAGGGTTTATCACAGAAGCTTCCTGTGTTCCTCAGCCATGAGTCTGCAGTCGTTAATACCATAGCAAAAGTAGTTTCCTTGCCCTTTAGACTGAACTGCAACAGGAATCATAGACTTCTATGTGTTTTCTGGTGACAGCATATACCACAGATATCTACATGGTCTCCTGTGTCAGCACAGCCAGCACAGGCCAAAAAGACCTGCATAGTAAACTAACCTGGGCCCATGGAGGCTCATTGAGAATGAACCAGCAACCAAAGATGATGTATGGGCTGGACCTAGGCCCCCTGCCCATATGTGGCAGATGAGCAGCTTGGTCTTCATGTGGGTCCCCTATTAATAAGAGTGGGATGGGAGGAAAGGCTGTCTCTGACACTGCTGCTTGCCTTTGAATCCCTTTCCCCTACTTGGATTGTCCTCAGTGGGAAGGATGAATTTAATCCTGCTGTGGCTTGATGTGCTAGGATAGGTTGGTACCCATAACAAAAGCACCTCTTTTCCAAGGATGTGGGGGAGGTGACAGTATGAGGATGAGATTGGAGATGTGATCTTAATTAGAGCCAAATTAACTCCATACATCATGTTGGGAAGAAACAACAATACTGTGTCTTTCTACCCATGTGGTCATCAGTACCACAAAAATTTTTAATTCTTCAAAATTGTGTGTGCCCATAATCATCTTAGAGATAGCTGATTAGTAAGCAGACTTAACTCATCAACAACCATAAATTTCTTAACCCTTCATTTCCTTGCCATAAATTAACATATTCTTCAGTACTCAGTATGACAAGATAAATAGCATTTGCTCTACCTACCAAACTAACCTCTGTACAAATTCTAGCAAGCAGTACATTCTGTTTGGAAGGTGTTAGTATTTTTCATAATTGGTTGATGAAAGCAACTTGAATATATGCACACAGCAAGCACTTCATTAGAAATGCAACAGACAATGAAACATAATTCTTACCTTCATAATCACTATTGACTCATTTCTGGGTCTTCAATTCTATTCCATTGATCTACCTGCCTGTCACTGTACCAATACCATGCAGTTTTTAACACTACTGCTCTGTAGTACTGCTTGAGGTCTGGGATACTGATTCCCCCAGAAGTTCTTTGACTGTTGAGAATAGTTTTAGCTATCCTGGGCTTTTTGT
>BDUI01000031.1:607184-625346 GCA_002335545.1 Apodemus speciosus | reverse complement strand
AGAGGAGAGGAGAGGAGAGGAGAGGAGAGGAGAGGAGAGGTCTTCCTGGTCAGGATAATATTGTTTTCTCTGGCAGAGTAATTTTGTAGTGTCTTCAGCAACAATTTCACACTGTCTAGTCATTTGTATTTCTGAAGATAGAGGGGTAATTGTGCTACTAGCTCATTTATGAACCTTCTTCTGTGACTCATTTGTTCACGTTTCTTTTTGTTTTCTATCCTCACAGACAGTGTTTTACCTTTTCTCCGATCCCAGTCAGGTTAGTACTAGTGTGTTCTTACATTGCTAGTGAGAAGTCTATTTATAAGTGCTAAATCAGTTACTACAGAGAGTTCCTTATGAGTTTAAGTGGTCTTGATATAGCAGTCCATTGGATTATTCTAGTTTTCATCCACCAGGCACTTACTTCTCTTCCCAATCTTCCTTTGCCTTAGGCAGAGAATCGACATGTATAAGGAAATATAGAAAGTGTACTTCTATTTATGAAGAAAATTAAAACATTTCTTCACAAAGCCCCAGAAGAAGACTTGTGTACATGCTTTTAATAATATCCAACCGTCATGTTGTATTTAATTTGTACATTTAATCTCTGCATAATTAATAACTAAAGAGGCCAGAATTCCTCTACTGATGGATATTCCCTTCAGTGTGCTGTGGTCATCTGGCCATTTCTAGAAAAAGAAAAATGCTGAATAGTTTTCTTAATATTCACTGAGTGAATCCTTATAACAAATGGGTCTGTTTTCCAATAATTTTAGAAATTCAAATTAAAACCTTCTAAATTATTCACTAAATATGATTAGATTCCACATATGAGAAAGTGCTAGGATTGCACTTTTCTCTACTTGAGTTACTAATGTGTTGAAACTGGCTTAGTCTCCTTCCTGAATAAGTTTTGAAGGCTATGGTAAAAGCATTTATGTAAACTCAAAGGTAAAAATCACTTTGTAGAGTTTCTAGGGACATGGTGAAAAACAGAAGCACATCACTTCCCATGTATCTACAAAAACAATTTAGCATGTTGCCTGGACACCTGAGTCAGACTCCTTTAACTAAGACCACAGTCATCATATCTTAATAATGTCATTGAGTTATGAAGCTATCAATCATTTAATTGAGTAGGTCAGAGCTCGCATAGCCAATCACCTCACAATGATTAGATCCACCAAAGAGCACTATGAAGGACATTTCATGTTCAAAACACATTATGATCCCATGAAAATGTCATTGATCTTCTAAGGATAAGACTAGTAATGCTCTGGTTATCTAATTAATGTTTACTAGCTGAACACTAGTTCTTTTTGTTGTTGTTGTTTTGTTTTTTGTTTAGCTCTGTACCCATTTTTTAATTTTCTATATTCTTTGTTTACATTCCAAAGGCTTTCCCCTTTCCCAGTTCCCCCCACACCCTATGTCCCATAAGTCCTCTTCCCTCCCAATCACCCATTCCCCAATCACCCCCCCCCACACACACACACACACAATTTCTCTGTTCTGATACTCTCCTACAAAACTGGATCCATTTTTTTCGGGACCAGGGTCCTCTCCTTCCTTCTTCTTGGGAATCTTTTGATTTGCTAATTGTGCCTTGAGTATTCAGAGCTTCTGGGCTCATTAATATCCACTTATCAGTGATTGCATTTCATGTGTATTCTTTTGTGATTGGGTTAGCTCACTTAGGATGATGTTTTCTAGATCCAACCATTTGCCTACAAATTGCATGAATTCATTATTTTTAATTGCTGAATAGTATTCCATTGTATAAATATACCACATTTTCTGTATCCATTCCTCCTTTGAGGGACATCTGGGCTCTTTCCAACTTCTGGCTATTATAAATAAGGCTGCTATGAACATAGTGAAGCATGTATCCTTATTGCATGTTGGGGAATCCTCTGGCTATATGCCCAGGAGTGGTATGACAGGTTCCTCTGGAAGTGTCATGCCCAATTTTCTGAGGAACTGCCAGACTGATTTCCAGAGTGGTTGTACCATCTTGCACTCCCACCAACAGTGGTTCCTCTTTCTCCAGATCCTCGCCAGCACTGGTTGTCTCTTGAGTTTTTAATCTTAGCCTGAACACTAGTTCTTTCATCATGATCATGCTGGAGACCATGTTTAATGGTTAGTCTTGGTGTCAACATAACTAAATCTGGGATTAGCTAAAACTCAAATAGTTGGGTATACCTGTGGGAGGCTTTGTTTTTTTGTTTGTTTTTGTTTTTGTTGTTGTTGTTCCAATGAAATGATTTGAAGTAGGAAAATAATTTTTTTCTTTTCTCTTTTTATTAGATATTTTCTTTATTTACATTTCAAATGTTATACCCTTTCCTGGTTTCCTCTCCAAAAATACCCTATCCCATCCCCCCTTCCCCTGCTCACCAACCCATCCACTCCCACCCACTTTCCTATCCTGACATTCCCCTATACTTGGGCATTGATCCTTCTCGGAACCAAGGATCTCTACTCCCTTTGATGTCCAGCAAGGCCATCCTCTACTATATATACAGCTTGAGTCATGGATCCCTCCATGAGTACTCTTTGGTTGGTGGTTTAGTCCCTAGGTGCTCTGGGGATACTAGTTGGTTCATATCGTTTTTCCTCCTATGGGGCTTCAAGCTCCTTCAGCTCCACTGGTCCTTTCTCTAGCTCCTCCATTGGGTACCTTGTGCTTAGTCCAATGGTTGGCTGAGAGTGTCCACCTCTGTATTTGTCAGGTACTGGCAGAGCCTCTCAGGAGACAGCTATATCATGGTCTTTTCAGCAAGCACTTTTTGGCATCCACAATAGTGTCTGGGTTTGGTGACTGTATATGGGATGTATCCCCAGGTGGGGCAGTATCTGGATGGGGGAAGACACACTTTTAATCTATATATTTCAAGGTGGAAAGATCTACATTTAATCTGGCCCATATATTTTTATGGCATTTACAGTACATGGAAGATGGAAGCTTTCTTTCTTTCCTTTCTTGCTCTTGTTGTCAAATCTATTCCTTCATTGGCATTAGAGCCTACTTCTAAATTCAGGTGCGTACTGAAGATTAGGTGAGACATCAAGCCTCAAGGACTGATCATCTACTAGATTCTTAGACTTTTTGTTAGTAGACAGCCACTGTTGAACTAGCTAGACTACAGTCTGTAAGCCATTCTAATAAGTTTAGTTTTCCTCTCTCTGTCTTTTTATTTATATAAATATAAGATGGATAGATACTTATGATAGATAGATAGATAGATAGATAGATAGATAGATAGATAGATAGATAGATAGATAGAGGCAAATTGATAGACAGATAGCTATAGATGATAGAAAGATCACACATAAATACATAGATATATAGATACATTGGTAACATAAATACATAGGTAGATGATAGATAGATGATAGATAGACAGACAGACAGACAGATAGAGATGGATAGATAGATAGATAGATAGATGGATATGGATTCATTCTATAAGTTCTATTCCTCTAGAGAACACTGACTAATATACTAAGCTTCACGCACAAGAAACTTTAGAGAATATAACTGTACCATATCAAATCCTATCAAGCCCTGTCTGAATCTCCCTTTAAAGCATCCCAATTTTGCCTATGATATGTTCTATAGCACATGTATCTACTGCCAACTTACACTGACAAATATCATACCTGATTATTCATTTATCTATCTCCAGTATCAGAAATACTGGTGAGTACTTAGGTGCTCAATAAACTCCCGTTACGGTAAATTAAATTGGCAAAAGCACCAAGGTGGAGCTTTTCGGATTACATGTACTTGTAGGCCTTGTCTGAATGCTGAAAAGATGGGGAACATCTACAGTTGTTCTTCCCTTTTATAAGCTTGGCTGTGAGGGAAATAAAATAGCATTCATTAATCCTATTACCATTGCCATAGGAATGAAAGATCCCAAGACCTATAAAGCTTAATACACAATTAACATCATGTCTTGTTCTTGTCCTAGGCTCATTATTCTATACTTATTCTGTCTAGACAGGTACCTCAACTTTAACCTACAGAGGTAATGAGAGCACAAAAGAGAAGACACAGAGAAGAAAGGAAATCAGAATGATGCTAAATTTAAAAATCAAAATGCAGCAGTCTATTACTGTTCTGTCACTCAGAGAACACAGAAAATATCTGATCTCTTGTCTTTAGAATTGAAATGTAGGCAGGGCTAAGCACCTCCATCTGTAAAGTGGAATTCCTGATAGTAGTAATTTTATATTGAGGCAGTATGAAACAAAAACAATAATAGGCTTGTCTCTGCTACTTGGATCCTTATAAAATATGGTATGTCCATATAAATACATTAAATATATGTCTGTTCAAGCAAGTATTTGTTAACTCCATGGAAAATTTCTGCTACTCCTTAGTCTAAGAGTGCAGGATACATACACGAGGGAGTCAAGACACTTATGGTAGTGATTTTGGGTTGGTGACAGATGCACAAGGAATGAAATTCTTATGGCCAGTACCTCCTAGAATGTCTCAGAGAAGAGGAATGAAGAAGCAACAGTTGAATGAGGGTAGTATTGGGGAAATAAATCTGATTTTAATGTTCTCTTTTTGCTTTTAAGATTTCCTATACCCTCCCCAAAGTGACAAATGACTGTTACTCTAAAACTTCCTTGTAAGGCCTTGGTCAATGCACTAGGCCACGACTTAGTTGTCAGATTTAATTGTCTCTTCTGTTCCATAGGCATATTGAAAATTGTTGTGAACACCAAAGTCAAGACTCAGATAAAACTTTCAGAATAATGACAATACAGCAACTCAAAACTGCCTTTAATCACATATTCACCTGATGTTCTCAGTAGCTATTGTCAGATATTCTAATAACTAACCTTGCTTTTCACATGGGAATATAGAGATTCAGTAGCTGAATATCTGGTCAAGATGGAATAACTCTGACATAGCAGTACCATATTTTGTTCCAGAGTGTCACTCTCCAGAGTCCACACCAATAGCCCTTAGACAACAATATCTCTTGGTAAATGGTCTCTTTTTCAGCCTGTCACTTCAAGATAACAAGGATGCAATGCTCTAACTGTTGGCTGTGTGATTTTTTTCTGTAATAACATAGTCAGTTATGCTACTATAAGAAAAGTTTGCATAATACACCTTCTAGGGGTCCAGTCTTGACTCTTCACTTACTCTTGCTGAAGCGAAGTAATACTGATCAGGAAAATTGGAATCAATGAAGCACTTGCTAGAAGCTCTATCAGTACTTCATCCTTCTTTGAGAAGGGTTTACATGGTAATCATAGTCTCTTCCCACTTCTGCATCACAATGAGAGTTTCTATTTTGGAATTTTATTGTCCACTGCAGCTTTGAGAAATTCTTACTCCAGCTTGAATCTGACATTGGCTGCATTTCAAAGGCACTTGGACCTCCCTTTAGTGAATCTAGCTTTACTCACCTTCTTGGCACAGCCATGTGCCTTTCCCAGAGAGGAAAATAGGCTCTGCACCCACTCCTTTAAAACAATTGGATGTGAACAAAGTTGGCTAGAAATAAAACAAATTTATAATATAATCCTTGTCTGGTAAATTAACTCAAATGATTATCTTCAGACTTCTTTTTATCTCCAAAATTAGAAATGCTAATTACTACTTCTTTGCCATAAAAACACTGTGGAGTTTACATTGAATATGGCTTTGCATCTTGCTCTCATGTCATGTCTCATCCAGGTCTTTAATGACCTTGCTGACTTGTATAAGGAGCACTAGAAGGAGCACTGCACACACTTCCTGGAAGCTGGAAGGTTTCCCAATTCCAGGCTGGCCTCGAACTCCAGATCCTCCTGCCTCTGCCTCCTTCAGCAAATCCTACCGGCCTGTGCCACCAGAACCGGCTAGTTTCCCAATTCTAACACATGTGCTTAAAAGCGTCATTGGTAGCATGAATTTAGTTTTCATACTCCATTCTATTTTCTTTAAATTGGCTTTGTATAAATAAAGCTTGTTTTTTTTTTATTTTTCATCTCTAAAGTCATGGATATAAACATTAATATCATATATACTAAGAAATACCATGTGATATTTCTTTTCTTTTCTTGAAAATAGATTCTTCTCTCGTACATCCTAACCACAGTTTCTCCTCCCTTGCCTTTTCAGTCATTTTTCATGATAAGTTTATTATATAGATATACTCCCCCAGCGGATCTATCCAGGCTCAGAAAATCAAAGCACATTATTCAAGGCACCAGAGCCAGACAATGAAGTGTCTCGGTCCTCTTTGATTCAAGGCACTATGATTTTTTTCTACTTCCTCACTCTGCTACCTTCTTGAACCTTTGTGTGAAGGTTCTAATTAAATAAATTATCACATGATAATCACTGAGTAATTATTTCATGCCAGGTATCAAAAAGAAGGACTGACATTACTAACTTCCTGAACTTGGTGCAGAAGAGTTTCTATAATTGCTGTTTTCCAAATGACATGACTCAAGGTCAAGAAAGAGACTTATTTGTTCAAGTACTTAGAGGTAAAATTAACCAGGAATTCAGGATTTTCAGAAAATTTCTCCATCCAGACACTATCCAAAGCAGGGTAGATGCAGCAAAGTTCAAAGCAGACCAAAACTTTTCTCCAGACAGTGCTATAATAAGTGGAGAGAGAGAGAAGGAACCATGGATGAAATCAAATGAATGGATAGATATGTGGGGTCTGCGAGCTAGTTAGGTCTCTAATCACTGTGTATGGTTCCTTCTCCCTTCTGTAATGTCAAGGTACTTGTGAGTTGTTAGGAATGTTTTTCCTCTGACATAATATACAAACTTTTCATTCAAGATGAAATAAATGACAAACCAGCAAACTTTCTTCATGTGAAGTCTGAATCCTGGAAAGATGACTTTGGGCCACATCTTGAGTACTTTCAAAATTAGGTAAGAGGACCAAGAAGACAACTCAAATGGTAAAGGTGCTTGCAACCAAATTTAACAACTTGATCCATCTTTGGGGTTTTCATAATAGAAGGGAAGTTACCTCTGAGTTCCACAAGTGCAACGATTTCATGAATATGCATGTTTTGAATGCATATGTAAGCATGTGCACACACACAAACATTCACACATGTACTCACATGCACACACTAAATTTAATATTTTTGACATTAAAAATATGTTTTTTATTGAATTAGAATTATGTCACCCTCCATTTTCTTYTCTTTCAGCTACCATCCCTTGAACACCTCCCATGACCCTTCAACTCTTAGGCCAATAGCCTCTTTTACTATTATCATAGTTGTTGCTGTAACATATTCATGTTTGTGTGCATGCAATTAAGTATTCATGCATATATGAATATGTACACCACAGATATACACATACATATACATATGCATATAACTACATGTACACACACAACTGGCTGAGCCCATTTTTGTATACACACACACACATATGTTTCAGGGCTTACTACAGTGCATTGGATAATCAATCAGGGGCCTCGTTCCTAGGAGAATGTAATTTTTTTCTCTTCCCTAAATCTTGTACTTATACCCACAGACATGTGTAGCTACCACCCCTTATCTTCTTTCAAAAAACTTCCTTTTAAAAGCAAATGGAAACCATCACAAAAAACCACACTGGATCTAACACAGAAATAAACAGATTGGGGGTGCTCAGTCCCAATGAATATGGCCCTAACAAGGCTTTTGGATCTATGGTTTAGGTAACTGTAGAAAAGGAGGTGGAAAGATAGTAAAAGCCTTAATACTAGAAAGTTTGCTGTGAAAGAGTCTCTCCTAAGTATGTCTGCAAAAACAAATCCAGAAAAATGGCAACATCACTGAGTATGTTAATGTCAAAGGAGGACATTTTTGTGGGGCTTTACCCCTAGATGATAAACTAAAAGTGACTGATTCTTTTTTTTTTTAATCAAGGCTGGTAAAATAATTCAGTGGTGAAAAGTGCATAGTGTTCTTTCACACAACCTTAGTTCAGTTCTCAGCACGTACTAGATAGCCCCCAAGCTCACAATCACCTTAACTCTAGTTCCAAGCATAGCTAACAACTCTCTAATCATGTGCAAATACACACACACACACACACACATACACACACACACACACACACACACACACACACACACACACACACAATTTAAAGCAATAAAAATGGGCCTAAAAATAAGGTAAAGCCATGTGTGGAAAAAGACAATACTCACTGCACTCAGAAGGCAGGAGCAGGTAGATCTTTGTGAATTCCACATGACCCTGTTCCACAGAGTGAGTTAAAGGGCAGATGGAGCTACATAAAAACAGACCACATCTCAGAATTAAAATTAAAAAAGGAAGAAGGGAATGAAATTTTGTTTTGGCAAAACATTTTCTTTGGAAATTGAAAGAATTTTCTAACAAAGAAAATATATGTTTTAAAATGATGGAAAATGAGCAAAGACATTAGGTGGAATGTTTAGAATGGCATATGGGGGGGTCACATGTAGAGTCTTTAAAAGCCAGTAGAAGAGAGATCAGGGTCCATCATGCAGAAGGTGTTCAAAGATCTTAGAATTGATTATTCAGAAAATAGGATCATGAGCACAGTTCAAGAGGGACAGGTTTACACTAAGCGGATGAAGTCTACGCTTCAGCTTGCCTTACTTTCAAAGAACCTCTCTATGGTCAGGGTGTGAAGGGCTCTGTTGTGAACAGCCATTGCATTCAAAATGCATTTGAGATGAGACACTTCAATAGTAAAAAAAATAAAATAAAAATAAAGTACTGTAGTAGAAATATCCCAAATCCAGCAGAAAGTTATGAACATTTATATCTCATTTTTCTGTAATTAAGAAGTTAGAGAGACACTAATAAAATTCCAATAAAAAATCTAAATTCTGACAATTAAATGATGTAGATCCTGTTATTTCTTATGTCTCTTCATAAAGAAAAGAATGAGAAAAATGTGATTGTGGTATTGTATAGGAATTTTGAACTTTAATTTGTTTTAATTGAGTCCCTCATTCTAAATGTTTACTTTTGGATGGAATTTATAGTTATAATTCTGAATTATTTTCTATTAGTTTTTAAAGCCTGACCTGATTTAGGAAGATTAACCAGCATAAAGGCATGTCTTATCAGATACATCTTCCCTTGACCATGGTGAATGATCCTTCCCTTGTGCTGTTTGATGTGCTTTTCTGTATATATTGAGGATATTGACAATTATTTTAGGGCTATTAGTCCAAGTTTTCCTTTTCCTGCAATGTTTTTCTATGGTTTTGATACCAAAGCCATAGCAACAATTCTGGAAATAGCACTGCCTTCTCTATTTTTTAAGACTCTGGGAATAATTGACTTTATTTCTTTAAGTACATGGTAAAATTCAACCATTAAATCACCAAGTCTTGAAGTTTGCATAGTTTAATGTATGAAAGTCAATAGAACTGTTAATCTATTTTAACAGAAGGAGAGAATATATTTGTATATATGCATGCATATATACAAATGCACATACATAGACAAACAGAAATATACATATATGACCTGAAAATGTAGAAGTAATAGAAAAAACATTAGAAGTAATAGAGAAGACATTAGCAATAGCTTCCTGATTGTGGTTAATACAAAGAGGTTTTTTGCATATAACACTAAAAATACAGACAATAAAACCAAAGATAAACAAATAGGGTTACAATGAAATCTTGCATGAACCAGACAAAACAATTGATAGAATGAAAAACAATTAAATAATGGAAGAGATATTTGCAAAATATGCATCTGATGAGGAGTTAATATCTAAACTATACAAAGAACAACTCTAGTAGGAAAATAAATTTGCTTGATTAAAACAGGCAACATTTCAATGAAGATTTCTCAACAGAAAAAAGTAAAGAGTCAATAGGAATATGAACAAATGTTTAATATTAGTAATTACAAAGGAAGTTTTAATTAAAACTTAACTAAATTAATAAAAGGAATTTCAAATTAGCAGGAAGCAAGTACAGACTTTAGGTTGAAAGTTGGCAAGGTAATGTTGRTTCTTGTCTTAAATAAGGTCCTTCAAGAATTTGTAATAGGAATACATGTCAATCAGACATCAAACACTGAAAACACTTTTCATTTAAATAAGATTTCTTACAGGTCTACTATTGTTAATGATTTTTTTTTGTTTTGTTTTGTTTTGTTTTGTTTTTGACACAAGACCTTATGTACCCCAGGCTGGCTTCAAACTTACCACATTGAACTTCTGATCCTCAGGCTTCTACCTTCCAAGAGCTGAGATAATGGAGTTGTGCCACTATGCCTAGCACTCTGTAGTGCTGAGGATTTAGCCTAGAGTTTTATTCATGCTACACAAGCCCTATACCAAGTGAGCTATATTCTCAACACTAATCGTTTCTGGAATCAATTACTTTGGGGCAGAGATTAGTGGTAGGCAAAATACTACATTAATTATTTTCCCCATTGTTCTGTGACATTATTTCCTGTCCGAAATAACTTGTGGGAAGAATGCTTTGTTTTGGCTCCCAATTAAAGAAGTTACGGCCCAGTGTGATGGAGGAGGCTCAGTGGCAGTATCCAGAACTTGCAGTATGGAGACTGCTGCAGAGCCATGGATTGGGAGGCAGAGAACTTGGGGCAGAACATAGCAAGGCTGTTATGTGGAAAGCCTGCCTCCAAGCAGCCTACTTCTTCAAGCTAGTTTCTACTGTAAAAGGGTTCAAAGCCTCTCAAAACAGCAGTACTAAGTTCAAAGGCATCAATTGTAGTGTCAACGCAGAAATGTAACTCTCACCTCAAAGCAGCTAAGAGACAGCTTAGTTGGAACAAAATTTGAGTGACTATAGCCCAGGCACAAAGACTTAGATTAGCCCATATTCTCTATTTCCACTTAATAGTTAGTTGCATTTTTTTTATAGTAACAGAAAAAAAAAGTCATAAATCAAGGTACTTTACAATACATTGGTGGAAATTGTTAATAGTTCTTTTTCTCTTGGTTATGTAAATAGAGGCCAGATCAAACCAAATTAAAAGCAGATAAATGCAGACTTATTAGGTTCTACTCCCAGGCAGTTCACCAGTCCCAAGGAATGGAACTAGGAAAGTTGCATCTCCAGGCTAAGATAAGGGGGTTTTATAGACTTTAGGTGAGGGGTGATAACATGTTAGCTAGATGCTAGGATTGTTGTCCATATATGGTCAAAGCTCAGCATTTAGGATGGGATTTGGGTGGCTGGCAACATCAAAGGAGGTTTCCAAGAATGCAGAACTGGGTTCTTGGTAGTTTTCTTTGTTTAGAGGCTTTCTGAGCAGGTGAGGCTGGAGAGAGGAGAAGGAACAGTTTTCTGGCTAGTGTGAGGGTGAACAAGGATTCCAACCAAACAATTCTAAATAGGCAGGATATAGTAGAGCAGAACATTTTAGTTAAACACGTCATATTCCTTTTGATTTTAGAAACTGGGTTTCATTAAGTTAACCATCTGAAAAGTTTTTAATTAATCTTTTAGTTATAGGACATTAGTGCAGACAGAGGGAGGGAAAGGAATGGATAGTTCAGGGGTCCAATATATTATAATTAGGCTCAGGACCTTAAACATTTTTATATCTCCATGATGGTTCAAATTCCCAATGGTATATTAGCCTTAAAGAAGGTTCAGTTGAAGATTCAATTTCTTCCTGGCAACTTTTATTTCCTGTGGAGATATTTCCTATTAGAATCACAATACTCTTCTCCAGACTCATATACAAATGGGCATCTCACAATGCTAACTGCAGTCTATCCAACGTCAAACATTCACCTAGACTTAAGAGTAGCAACTGTTCAAATGTTGAAAGCCCAAAATTTCCTCTAACACAATCTTTTAACTGTGAGCCACTATCACATGAATTGCAATTTGATATGCCAATATATATTGGTGCCCAGTAAACATTTTGATTCCAATAAGAAGGAACAGTCCACAACATTGGACTAAAGCAATAAAAATCCAACAGGGCAAAGATGTCCAACATCCAGGGAGTAACAGCATCTTCTGTACTCCAGGGGGGTTGTGTTATCCCCTCTGTTATAGCCTATAGCACGTTCTGGCCTGACTCAGTGACTGTAGCTTTCTTTGGCAGATATTGTGTAGCAATTTCCTCTCTGATTAAAACTTTCTACCAGAGAGAAAGGTTTTTTTTTCTTTTGAGACAACAGGATGTTGGAATGGAGATAAAATAAGAGATTCCAAGGGGGAAAACTCCTTAATACACAGGATGTTAGAAAAGAGTTGGAGCAAAAGGATGTTTTTAGGGGAGGTGAGAAATTCCATCCTGTCTGGAGTCTCATTAAGCCCAGGAAGTAAACAACTCAAAGGTTCCAGGAAGTTCCTAAACTAATCAGATACATTAGGCTCCTCCTCCTCCTCCTCCTCCTCCTCCTTCTCCTCCTCTGAGCATGAGTAAACTGTAAGTGCTGCTAAGTGACATTTTCTCAGAGAAGCTGAGCTGCCTAGAGCAGGTATGGATCAGCCAAGCTTACTGGGAAAAAAAAAACATACTAGTGGAGCTTCCCCCCAAAAGCAGAAATCAGTCAAGCCACCTCAAAGAATCATAGACAAACTGAGCTACCTATACAAGAGGCTCACATTCTGTAAACTGCCTAACACTGCAGCATGTCGATCATCTACAAAATTGTGTAACACTCAGCATATGCTCAGATGTCATGAATTGGCAACATGTTGGTGTGGTCTTTGGTGATGTAGTGACCCTTGAGACATTAGTGTTCCTGTAAATAATACCTCTGTAATAGTCTTATAAATTATCCCAATAAAAAGATATTAGTATTAGTTCAGCAAATTGGACTTTGCTGATATTCTTAGTGTGACCCTTTCTTGGAGGAGTAAAGATTTCTTTACTTTTCTCCAAGAAAGGTGTGCAGATGACTCGCATTCTTGGTATCATCAATATCCTCGGGTCTTCATTCCAACTTAGACATCACCTGTAGAGCTCTACATATTTGCCTTGGAGTCTGTCTTAAGCACACTCTCTGGTCCACATTGCTGGGCCTAAGATGGCTATATTCTGAAGCCTTGTTGTAAGTCTTCATAACACTCTCATGCTGACATTCTCCATGCCTTCAAATGCAGTATCATAAAGATGACAGAGTCCTATTGCAAACTTGAAAGCTGATAGGTTGCCTCCTAAAAGCTGTAGTGGTTTTTATCTCAGTGCCCAACTTGAAAAAATGTTTTTTCCAGATGATTTTGCTTTAGTAAAGTGATGTAGGGATTCTATATACTTTGATATTCTGTGGTTGTACTTTTAAATGAAAATTATTCAAATTTGTTTACTTTTTGGACACTATAGCTTTATGGTGTGGAGAATTGCCTTCACGCTATCTTTCCTACTGCCCTGGTCGGACTTTGTGAGGGCACCAAGGTCTTCAATAGGTACAGTGGCTTTGTCAGCCCTTCCATCTACTTCAAACATACCTGTGTGCCTTTCCTATAAAATGCACAATTTCTCTGCCTCCACCCCCTCCCCTTGTAATGAAGATACATAAAGACGTGTTAAATGGTATTCATGGCCCATTCCCTATGTTATGCTGTCTTGAAATTTCCTCCACCGTGTGTGTGTGTGTGTGTGTGTGTGTGTGTGTGTGTGTGTGTATCAGCTTCATTCAAAATTTCAGGATGTGGCCAGGTTCATTGTCACTTGAGTTCAACTTACAAGATTGTAGGTCTTCTCTAGACCTCAGTGCCAGCCTCTTGAATATCCCTCCCACAAACCAGTTCCAATGGCCTATCTAGCATGTCTCTAGCCAAGTTTATCAAGGCCACTTCTCTGCTAGTTTTCTATATTATCTGCTTTTCTTATCATTCTTATGGGATATGTGATGGAAACAATGTACAGGCAAAAGTGTTCATGAAATACTGCCTATCCTGATAGAGAAAGTATGGTGCCTAGGGAACTATGGTATAATTTCCTCATATCTCAGTAGTCAAGTGAAAACCAAAGAACAGATTGTGAGTGGCCAGAGGCTAAGGGAGGAGTAGTAAGATTTGAGATGAGCAAAGTATGCAAAAGTAGGTTCATATGTCATAAATACATTCAGAGAATCTGTTATATAATAATGTAGTTTCAATTCATAACATTAAGTATTAAAAATTATGAATAAAGTAAGTTTTCAATATTCTCAGTATATATGAGGTGATGCAGTGATAGCTATTAGTCATTTTACAATGTACTATGTACAATGTACATATAATAATATACCATGCTGTACAATATCATGTTTGGTGAAAATAAACATAAGTTGCAGTGTTATTTACATTAATGATAAGAACATATGGGCACTGAGACAATGCACAGTAGCTGCTGAGCTATCAGCTCTACATCTCAGAAAAGAGGATGTAGGAAATGATGAAACTATACACACACACACACACACACACACACACACACACACGAGGAAGTCGGCTTCATAGTGTTTGTAGTTGACACAAAGGAAATAGCTAAAATCTCCAAAAGCAGACTGTAGACAGGGGGAAATTGGCAGGGAAAGAGCATTTACAAGATTGTTCATTGTGTCATAAATTCAGGCAGACCAAATATCTCCCGGCACTCTTAGGTCATGTCTGAGATAAACATGAATGAGATCGTGAAACTTCAGCTGAATATTCAAAGCTGTCTATATAAGCATAACTGAGATATTTCAAGATTGTTGAAATTGCATTACCATGTCTTTTTTTAACTTCAAGCATGGCTGTGTACATCTGTCGGTCTGGATCATTCTGAGTGTAATTCTACAATTCTGTTTAGAACAGGCAAAGAAAGCACAGGATTTGGATCTACAGAGGATGGACCTTGTTCTTCTTAGTACCTTTGCTGTCAAGGGAAAAAGAAAATGTCCTGTGTTCAATAGACTCATTTCCTCTTCCTCCCAGGCCTATAGAGACTCTTTGACAGGTCAATTTCCCCATGGGATGAATCCCTATAAGTGACTGAATTTGATCAATAGAACGTGGACTAGAAGTGATATGAGGAACTTCTAATCTGGCTGTGCCCAGCATTCTTCAAATGACTTTTCAGGCTCCTGATTTTGTTGTTGTTGTTGTTGTTGTTGTTGTTGTTTGTTGTTTTCTGTGTCTTCCTTAGACAAAGATCTATTTCAGATCTCTGAGGCAACAGAAGACATTGGTACCGTAAGGACAATAGAAGAACCTGGGGTCTCTGTACCTCCATCTGGACTGCCATTTGCCACACTGTCAATGGGGGGGGGGGACTTTATGAGGTTAAAATCGGACCGTATGTGGCTGGTTACAGAAGGAATATATCCTGCTTCTTATAGCACATGGTTTAAACTCTTTGAGCCGCAGTTTCACTCTCTGAGCTACAATTCATTGACTCTCATAAGGACTGAATGTATAACGTGTCTACATACACACATATTCTGTGATTATTCTCATCTTCGTTCATTTTATGTGCACATGGAGACTTGGGCAAGGCTGTTCCATTGTATACCTCCATAGGTTGCCATATAATTTTATGCATGGGTCAAGCACAATATGAATCATGGATTTCTCTTGTGCTCCCCATCCCAGACACATGAGTAAATTTCAAAGAAAGGGCATAGTTCTAAATAAATGTAACAAAAGCAATTGTTATCACGTTAATAAAAAGATTAAGTAAAGCAACAATGATCTTAAAAGTGAAATAACTTACAGCTTTTCTATCAGGGCTTGGTACTATCCTTGTGTATAAAAATAAAGGATACTAAATCTCTTATTTAAATTGCCCGAATTACTCCTCTGCACTGATAATAAAGCAGCCCTTAGGTATCTTATTTAATATCAAGGAGTCAAAAGAAGTCTGATCAATATTCAGCTTTAGTGCTGAATTTTATGTTGATTCTGACCTAAACTTCCCCAGCAACAATTGCTACCAAGTCAGTTTGCTCTTCAGATGCCTATGGCTGGAATTGGATGTGTACCAACTGGAACTGATTACTTGAAACTTGAGCAGTTCGGAGTTTAATAGAGTTAATTTGAGCATTCTACCTACCACCAGGCTGTCTGTTATTTTCGAAGTCATATTAGAGCCAGTATTTTAGGCAATGGGGGGGGGGCATTGTCATTGTGCTCTGACAGTCTAAAAGGCAATCTGATGAGCCCTCACAGCAGATTTAAATCTTCAGGAAGAAACCGGTAGGAGCAATTGCAAAGGAATGCATTTGTAGAAGGTGGCTTCCTGTCGTCATTTGCCTTCCATTTGTGTGAACATCTGAACAGAGAAAAAGAAAAATGACAACATTACTAGATTCTGACATCTGGAAATTGTGAAGCATACAGTTTTTACACTAATTTAATGCACATTCTCACATTACAGTCGTGTTTAACAGTTACCCATGTGCCACTCAGAGAGATGCATTGTATGAAAAGAATTTTGGCAACACAGACTTTTCAGGCTATGGACATAAGAAAGGAAACACTTGTGTAGACTACGAATTTAGCATTTAGGCAGCTAACTTCCCAGAATGTGGGGATGGGAAGAGGATTTAGAACCTAACTCATCCTAATTCTTTTTTCTAATATATGAAGAAACTGAGTCTCCAACATAGGGGGAGGGACTGACAATAAAAAAAAAAAAAAAAAACAGATGCGACAAAGAGCAACAAAGTCCCTGCAGGGCCCAGGATGCAAAGATATACATGACACACTTTGATGAGCGTTTTTATTTGCCTTCTAACAATGGCCCCATTTCTGTTTGTGTCAAGACTACACAAAGAATGAATTCTCTGGTGGAATTTTTGTCGTCACTTAAGTAACTATCATATCATCTGCAAATAGTGATATTTTGACTTCTTCCTTTCCAATTTGTATCCCTTTGACCTCCTTTTGTTGTATAATTGTTCTAGCTGGAACTTCAAGTACTATATTGAATAGAGATGGAGAGAGTGGGCATCCTTGTCTAGTCCTTGATTTTAGTGGGATTGCTTCAAGTTTCTCTCCATTTAGTTTGATGTTGGCTACTGGTTCACTGTATACTGCTTTTACTATGTTTAGGTATGGGCCTTGAATTCCTGATCTTCCCAAGACTTTTAACATGAAGGGATGCTGAATTTTGCCAAATGCTATTTCAGCATCTACTGCCCCACCTGGGGATCCATCCCATATACAGTCACCAAACCCAGACACTATTGTGAATGCCAAGAAGTGCTTGCTGATAGGAGCCTAATATAGTTGTCTCCTGGGATGCTCTGCCAGAGCTTGGCAAATACAGTGGTGGATGCTCTCAGCTAACCACTGGACTGAGAGCAGAGTTCCCAATGGGGTTGCCAATGGAGGAGTTATTGAAAGGACTGAAGGAGCTGAAGGGGTTTGCAACACAATAGGAAGAACGACAATATCAACTCTCCTCCAGAGTTCCCAGGAGCAAGCTACCAACCACGGAGTACACAAAGAGGGACCCATTGGCTCCAGCCACACATGTAGCAGAGGACAGCCTTGTCAGGAATCAATGGGAAGAGAGGCCCTTGGTCCTGTAATAGCTCATTGGATGCCCCAGTATAGGGGAATTCGAGGGCAGGGAGGCAAAACAGGGTGGGTAGATAAGGGAACACCCTCATAGAAGCAGGGGGAGGGGGGAATGAGATAGGGGATTTCCAGAGGGGGGAATGAGAAAGGGAATATTTAAAATGTAAATAAATAAGATATCTAATAAAAAATTAAAAAAAAAGAATGAGAGCAGATTATCTCAGATCATCAGGCTTTTTTTTTTTAACTTGATCAGGTGACATCCTAGCAGAATGTGATTTTATCCTTCAGCTCCCAATGCTGTCAAATCAGTAGCCTAGAATGATCATGTTTTATGTGTGTGTGTATGTGTGTGTGTGTATATATATATATATATATATATATATATATATATATATATATCCAGACAACCACACACACAGAAGTGCATGCACACGCGCGCGCGCACACACACACACACACACACACACACACACACACGCACGCACAGAGTTATATTACTTGGACTGTTAAGACTCTCCACAGCAGCTGTAGATTATATAACAAAAAACCCCCAATACCATGAAAATCTGCCTTTCTATAACTTGATTAGGCTTGTCTTAGAGAGTCCAAATACAATTTAAGATAAATTCTTGGGTGGCTCTCAGAGGCTGAAGGCATGTGCCCATTGCTGAAAATACATCACACATTATACACAGTTTTC
>BDUI01000031.1:591282-603794 GCA_002335545.1 Apodemus speciosus | reverse complement strand
TCTAGGGTCTTCCCTAGTTTCTTTTCTATTAGTTTCAGTGTGTCTGGTTTTATGTGGAGGTCCTTGATCCACTTGGAGTTGAGCTTAGTACAAGGAGACATGACATTCATCTGTTGTTTGTTGTCATTGCCAAGTTGAGGGACAGGCAGTGTGAGGCGTAAGTAGAGACTGACATTATAAGTAGGGACTGATTCCACTGGAAATCAAATGAGGGAAGGACACCATGGCTCTAGGGTGAATCAGGGTTTTTCTAGGATGGATTGGTATTTAATGATTGGCAAGGTGACTGACTGTTGGGTGAACTGTCATTTTTTGATTGGTCATGAGTCTGGCTTCTAGAGAAGAAGTAAAGACCCTGGAGTCATGGTAGTTGAAAGACTGGGAGATGAACGGTCTCAGCAACTCTGAAGTAGGTGTCTGAATTCCAGCACAGGCCCAGGTTATAATAGAGAAATGTCCTTTTGCATCAGGACAAGTCAATGAAAAACTGAAAATTGGAATTGGAAGTAATAAGGGGATATTAGATGGAAACCACTATGGTCAGCACTATGTCTGGACTTTCTTGTCTGGAACAAATATGCTTATAGTGACTGGTACTTCAATCATTTTATTTACTGGTACATTTATTGATTGATTAGATTTATTTCGTTTTCAACTATGTTTATGTGTGATTGTGTGCACACCTGTGAGCAGGTGCCTACCAAAGCCAGAAGAAGTTATTGGGTTGGAGTTGCAGGTAATTTTGAGCTGCCAAATATGGGTGCTGGGAACCAAATACTATTGTTCTGGAAGAACAGCAGGAATTCTCAGCCACCAAGCCTTCCTTCAGCCCTTATTTGCTGGTATAGATGAGAGATATATGAGTTCATATCCTTAATACCAACTTCCAACTAGCATGCACATGTGTTTTAATATACTCTACCATAAAATATTTGTAACAACCTTATGTCATATAGCACCATTCTGAAACTGTAGATGAAGAAAATGTATGCTCTCAGAAGTCTGGGAGCTTTCCCTACACAATAGAGCAAATAAGTTCAGGGTAAGATTCAAGGAAATCTCTCCCTTCCTTCTACATTCCATAACAATCCGGAAATACTCTACCTTCCTCTCTTAGAAAACAAGTTTCATTTCTAACCATCTTTTTTCTTCCTCCTCATTCTTCTTCCCCTTCATCTCCACCTACAGGTATAACTTCATAAATGCTTAATATGATGGGAGGAAATGAAATACACAGTATGAATGATTCTACTTTTCTCCCTGGAAAGTTAATTCCCTTGTCATCTTGATGTTGCAGACCAAAAACTTTGACTTTTATGTAGAGTTATGTTACTGTAACTGTGTTCTGACATATAAGGACTGGTTCTACATCTTCATAATGTAAGCAGTCACACAGGACAGATAGATAGATAGATAAATTCTAAAGGTTTCTAGACATAATAAAGAGAGTTTATGTCTTGTGGGGATTTTTTTTGATGCTTAAACAATTTACTATCTGTCTGTTCTGTTTACTTTGAGCTGAATTCACACTTACTATAATAAAGGACTATTTCATCTGGTTTGCCCCTCAGAAGAGGCAGACTTTGTCATTTCCTTCCTTTTTCTCTCTTTTTTTTTTTGAGCTGTTCATTTCACGTGTGCTGATGCATGACATGCCAGATGCACACACTTGGCAATCATACAACCCCCAGGCAATGCTGTCTATGAATAAATATAACAGAAAAGGAAGAAGATGCTTTTCTTTATTAAGTGAATTGTGAAGTTTTAAATAAGAAATAGGTTATTATTGTAAAATGTATTTTATTGTGATTTTTTTCCTCTTTCTACTTTTTTTATTGTTTTGTTTCCCATGTTTTAGTTTTATCCTGTATAACTTTTTATTGAGAACTGAATGCATGTAAGTAATTAAATATGATCATATCCACCCTCATTGCCATCTCCTCTCCCCCATATTCCTCCCAACACATTCATCTTCTCACTATGAAGGTTTTTTTAACACCCATTATGAGATAACACCTTAGTATATGGGAGTGTATGGGAGTGTCATTACACAGTAGGTTGGAATAGCAAGTTGACATTTGGAATACTCCATGATTTAGGATGGTCATAGGTAAAGAAAGACGATGCAACCAGAATCTTCCTCAGGCAGAACATAACCATAGGTTGGCCATGGCTAATACAGGTTGGCCATGAAGAAAATTAAGAATGGATTCATATTAGACATATATAAAACTAATAAATTGAATGATTTCTTGCTCTAGTTGCTTGAGCTCTAGTGATGCCATATCATTCACTTTAACACACATGCCTCTGCTGTATCCTGCTGCCAATCTCCAGGCTCACATCTTGGGGGATATAAAGATTAATAATACATAGGATATTTTCTGGAAGAAAGAATAAATGCATGTGTACACATTAACAAATTACAAGAAAGATAATGATGAAGTCCAGAGAAAAGCTAGGCAATATATGATTGTCATTTGCCATGTATGATTTCTTTTGGGTTTGTAAGAAATGAGATATTTGTAAAATGTCTGGAAGAATAGGGAGAATATCCAAACTATTGAAGACAGGGAATATATTCACCTCAGTGGGGAAAATAGCTAGACTGAAGCAACAGAGAAACATGGATTGTGACAAAGTGAGTTGCAGAATTTGGCTGAAGTATCTTGTAAACAACAGCTGAAGACATGCATGGATTAAGACATTTTATTTATTTTTTTGTTAGCATGGGTGAAAATTTGTATTTTGTTTCTACAGGCCATATAGAAGTAAGATATATAATCAGGACATAAAGACAGGCACATGTGTGCAGATCAGGATGTATACATGGGTATGCCCCTATATATAGGAAGACTGTGGTCTCCTGAGGAAGAGGGCATAATCACTAGCATAATAATATCCTTTGTTAGCTAATTGGAATATATAATCACAATCATGAGTTAATCCTATTAGGGAAAACATTTGTGTGTATATCTGTGTATTCACAAATACACACACACACACATAGACACACACATAGACACACATCCCTTTTTAATGAATAGATGCACACGAAGCACAAATAGATGTTGATGTATTTATACTTGGTGACATAAAATTTTTCTTCCTTCAATATTCAATTTAAGAAGACAAATGGTATACATTTAAAGTAAACAGTGTAGGGAAATATAAGGAAATGAGGACAGGGAATGCAATTAGAAAATTAGTACACAGCACTGTTAATAGAATTATGGACTCTTTAAGTATGCAATGGAAGGGGTACATCCTAGAATACATGTCAATAATGAAAATTATTGTTTGTATATTTATGATGTATCCATAAGTATCAATTCTGCAATATTCAATAACAGCATTTTTCTTTTCAGTTTTCAGAGAGATCTTAATTTCTTTTTTAAAGCAGTAATGAAGAACTGGGCTAGGGTAATGGTGAAAATAAACAAATAATCTAAGGAAGCAAAGACTTACTGAACTCTGGGATTTGAGAATAACTAAGACAAGAACAAACTTACCTCTTCCAGCTTTTCTCACTCACTGGAAGATGCTTGCAACATGAAGGCAGAGTGGTGTATTTATGTTCTAAAATTATCTAATCTCTTTTCTCTTCTGTCTTCTTTGACAGGTAGGTGCTACATGAAAATGGCAGAATTCATGTAAGTTAAGTGAACACAAAAGGTGTTTTTCGGGCTCAATGGCTAGAAGACCAGACTAGCTGCTAGAAGTCAGCACTGCAAGGATCCACATAAACTCAGAGGTAGTTTGACCCCATCTCTCTGAGCATTGACTTTTATTCTATAAACCTCTATAATATGAGGAACTGCAGTTGGGAGACTTTGATCTCTATTATATATACAATGGTTCTGTGAGGACTAAATTACTATAGGATTCCATAATGATTATATCAAAAAGTTGCCTTTAGACTGTCTCTGTTAATCAAGACTTTGATATGTGCTCTACATATTACAGCAATAGGTTCACAGAAGCTATTCCCTTCCCACAGTGTTTCAGGGACTGATTTGTATTCTGGATGCTATGACAGAAAATGTACTGATGTCCAAAACCATCCTTGAAACTCTAGAGAACACAGACGCAATAAGTAACTTTGCTGTGCATGAATAGACTGTGGCCTTTTAAAAAAAACTGATGCAAGAACAGTCTATAGATAGTGAGGTAAACTCTGATGAGTAACTTCTTCAAAATTATGCTTAAGAGTAGCTGGGGAAATGACTCCATGAGTAATATTCTTGATCTGCAAACATGAGGACCTGAGTTCTGATCCGTATCAATTATCTACTGGGCTCTGTGTATCTGTAACTCATGTGCTTGCTAGGAAGTGAGCAAATGCCGCCTCTAGGTTTAGCAAGAAATCAATAAGAATGATTACAAGATAGAGAGTGAGAAAAGATGACACTTATCATGGACCACTGTCTTCCATGTGTGAACACACAAGGATGCCTAGCTATACACATGTGCATATAAAACCATGCAGACACACACAAATACATTATTGCACACATATTCATACCACACAGATACACACTACCTACAGACACCATGCACACATTCACACACATGTACACACCATACATATATAACACCACACATACACACTTCCATACATCTCTCTCTCTCTCTCTCTCTCTCTCTCTCTCTCTCTCTCTCTCTCTCTCTCTCTCACACACACACACACACACACACACACACATACACACACACAAAACAGAGAGCAACTATCAAATTAGAGATGAACTATGGTGGAATGGTCATGGCCTGGGACACAGAATCTGAAGTCCTGACTTGAGTCTCATCTTTATGTAGTAACTATGTGATAATGGTGATCCACTGAATGTTCCTCCATCCATGTTTCTAATAAACCCACTTAACCAAAATAATGACCATGATGACACTGATAAGAAATGACTTTAGGTTGTGGAGAGAATCATCTAAGAAGATCTATATGAATAAACAGTGTAGGAAAAAATGTTACAAACCTTTAAAAGCAGCATCCCTCACAAGTTCTGGAACTATATAAACAGTAAATGTCATTATCTGAAGACCTGGTCTGCAGGCATAAGAAATGCTATTCTTTTCCTTAAACCAATAAAAACACTGCAGACATTTAAAAACTATAAACTATATCCTTAAACAGAAGAAAACAAAGGGACATTAAAAGAAAATAGGATGACAGAGTTCCAACTTCCCTTTAACATGTTTAAGAGATGTGCCCCTAAGCACAGTGATCATGACCCTGTCTGGTCTTTCTATTCTGAGCAGCCATCACCTGGTTATCTGGAGCAGAGATAACTAAGGAAGGAGAAAGACAGGAAAAGGATTTGGATGGCTTTAGATAAAGGGTCACTGTGCCGAGAATCCATCTCTCCAGAAGACATCACAACGAACACATATTTTTGGCGTGAGTCCAGACATACAGTCATTTATTGGGGAAGCCGGATGACTTCTCAGAGTTCACACAAAGTTAATCCTGTTTGTGGATAACACTGTGGTGAAAATCTTTTAGGACAAAGTTTCGATTCTCATTTCTTAATGTGTGTTCATGGGTGTGGACACACACATAGGAGTGTGTGCCTATCCGTGGAGATCAGATTTCCGCACCAGGTATCTCTTTAACCATTGTTCACCTTATTTTAGGAACCAAGAGCTTACCAATTTACCTGACCTAGCTTGTCAAGAAGCCCTAGGGATACTCTTGTCTCTGCTTCCCCTACCCGACAAAGTCCAGTTAGTTCTTCCATGTGGGCATATTTGGGAGATCATCCACTGAAGCACGGATAACCTCCCAGTGGCTATACGATGCCCAAAGAAAAGTCACTTTCTGTACCACAGCAGCCAACCATCAAATATCAATAGTTCTCCAGAAGTCTTGCCTGTCTCCATGCTTGAACTTTTGCTTGTGCAGGTATTATGTAGATGACCATAGCTCCTCTAAGTTCATGTGTACAACAGTCAAGTTATGTCCATAAGACAGTTGTTTATAACATTCCTCTGCATTCTTTGCCTCAAAGATTATTCCCATGATGTTAACTGAGTCTTGGGGATGGGGTGGTTGATACAGATAGCCCAACATATGCCTGAGTATTCATTTTTTAAAGATTTATTTATTATATATAAGTACACTGTAGCTGTCTTCAGACATACCAGAAGAGGGTGGATGGTTGTGAGCCACCATGTGGTTGCTGGGATTTGAATTCAGGACCTTTGGAAGAGCAGTCAGTGCTCTTGACTGCTGAGCCATCTCTCCAGCCCTGCCTGAGTATTCATAATCACTTCTTCTCAGCACTTTTTTTTTAATTCTCACCTGTCCCAGGTCTCTGTCTTAACTACTACCCACTTGAATAAAAAGATTCTTTGGCAGGTAGAGAGCAGCAAAAGTACATAGACAAAAATCACAAAGGTTTAGAAGAAGAATGGCTGAGAAGCCTGTGGATGTGTTTATGTTTTTTTGTTTTCTTTCATTTTGTTTGTTTGTTTTCTTTCAATGTGTGGTTTTCAGTGCTGTGGATTTAGAAAGAAGTAAAATTTAAACTGTTACACTGCCTTGGCAAGTTGCCCTTTATCATGATTCTTTGTCTCTCTTAATTCCTGGAAGTATGTCTTGCTTTCAAGTCTTCTTTGTGCGACAGTCAGTGTTGTCAATTATTTGTCAATAACTGCCAATCATTGTGCACAACAGGCAAAGTGTCTTTCCTGTACACATGAGAGTAGTTCTTTAGAAAAGGAATCCATTGTTAATAAAGACAAACAAAACAAGCCCTACTGTAGCTGAAACTTGTGTTCATAGCATGATAGAAAAGCAGAAATGACAGAATGTGGCTTCCCACTTTTCATTAGATGGTCCAGGTATTTAGCTTGCATCTTTTGAGTGACGTCTCTATGGAGGTGGTAGAAAATGGCAGGGCTAACACTCACTTTTTAACCACAGTAAGGTATTTAGCTTTATGGGAAAGCCTTTTTATGGAAGGTAGGTTCCAAGGAAACATGTTATCAAGCAATCTTCAAGTAGAAAGTAATTTGGTACAAAAGACCACATCAATACAGATGAAACTTTACAGCAGCTCAAGCACTCAGCCTCACCAGCCATACTGGTAAACAGCCGAGCATTACTGAGAGCTGTGTTCTGCTTTGAAGTGTTTAATTATGTTCATAACAAACTTTTATTAGGGCTTCCTCTGTGCCAATTATACATGGCACTTTCCATACATACATCGCTGTTGATTGAGCCTCAGAATAACCCTGTAAGACAGGAATTTACTCTATTCATTTTAGGAAGTTGAGGCTTTGAGGTTGTAAATTACTTTTATATGCTTTTCCAAATGGAAGTGTTTCACATTCCGAACTGAAGCTCATAGCTGTTTGGTTGTAGTGCTGTTTAATATGATTAACATGTATATAAGCTTGCAGTCTGGAAATGTAACTGTAGTTTTCTCTTGTAGTTGTCCCTGGTGAGACAGAAATTTCTGCTCTAGATTAATTTTGTCATTAGTTGAAATGCTCATATCCTCTCTCTTTGGAATTTTTGTAAATGTTTGTAAATAATTTCATTTGTTTTGTTTAACCAAAGCTTAAAAATGCCCATTTGATGCTAGTTACCTCATGCTAAGCTGGTGAGATGGCTCAGTGGGTAAAGTTCTTGCCATTATTTCAGCCAACATGAGTTGTATTGGTTGAGCCTATATTGGGTCAATGGAAGTGTTCCCAGTTATCTTTGAATCTATTCAGGAAATACAGTCTTCAGATAGAGCCCTCCAGTGATGGTGGTCAAATTTCTGCCATTATACATATCTGATTAAATGCTCCCATGGTAGAAGAAGAAAACCTACTCTGACAAGTTTTCCTCTAACTTCCACAAGTATGCCTACCAGGACAAGAAATAAATAAGTGTACTTTTAAGAGAGGCAACTTCATCTCCATCAATAAAGTCTATGACTTAGTGAAGCTTAAATTATAACTTCCCCATTTTACTTTTCATTTTACTGAGTTGATTTGTTTATAAATGAGCTTCATGAATTTCACATTGCTTATTCATTTTATTTTAAGTTATCATATATAAGAATACAGAGTGGTGGGTCTCAGCAAGTCAAACATTTCGTGTGTAAACTTTACAACCTGAATTTAGTCCCTAGGGTTTGCACAAAGGTGGAATCAGGGGACTAACAACGCACAATAACAATAATGACGATGTTGATTATTAAATTATTTTTAAATGTGAAGTGACTAAAACAAATACTGTCTGGTCATAGTGGCATGTACCTGTAACCTCCGTTCCCTGAAAAGATATGCAGAAGTGAGTATAAGGACAGCCCAGGATAGATAGTGAAGCTCTGTCCTATAACTATGTGCATAAGACAAAACTCATGAGACTCAATAGGTGCCATTAAATAAATCATGTAAGAAGATGACATGAGATTGAGAAGGGGATGAGGAGACACGCAGACAGGCAGAGGAAGCAGAGCCTCCAGCAGTCATCATCACAGGAAAAGAAACAAGGCAAAAAGCCCATATCTGTTGTTAAGTCCGTGCTCATCAGTTCTGATGTGTTTATCCATCAAAACTTGTCACAACTGAACTGTGAAGGAAGCTGAGGCTTACATGGGTGATCATGAGGAATGAAGAAGAAAAACAAAGCTAATAGCAATCTGTGCATTCCATATTCTCAGTTCAAATACAGTTCTTTAAAATTTTGGGAAGTTGAATTGTTTGCTGAAACACTGTGGAAGAGATTTTCCTGGAAGTCAGTACTCTTGCTGTGTACCCCATCTCTAGTCTTATGAAAATGTAACTAATATCTGTTCTACCAACTTGAACCTCATTTTTAGTCATCATATTTGACTACAATTTCTTATTATAACTTTGATTACTTTTAAGGAGATAAGTATTTTGTTTACTATACTGACTATTCTCCACCCTTATATTGTAATAATAATAGCTCATGTTGAACATCAAATGCTACCTTACTAAAGAATGACTACATGTTAGGTATTATGAGTTAAGTATTTCATAACAGCATTTCCTTTGATATTAATAATATGTGATATGGGTACTATTCTTGCTAATTAGAAGGTGACGAAATGAAGGATTAGAAAGGTTAATTAATTTGTAATCCATCCCTTCTTACTGCTATAAGAAAATGCCTACTCACAACACTGTTTTGAACTTTATGTTAGCTTATCTCCCTTTGTATCAATGGCTTTCCCATTCTGTATATAATTTTACAAAGGCAAACCCCAGACCACCCAAGACTTAGACTCCAGCACAAAGGGCTTAAGTAAGATCCTGGCAGTTGGTTAAAGATATTACTAGGCAGGAACGGATCTTTCCTATGTCCTGTTTGAATTTTTCCCAAGGACCTATCTCCATCTGGGTGGTGAATATGTAATGCTATGAATGAGCCATTTTCAGTCTAAGACAGGATGAAGATGTGCTAGTGATCAAGCAAGCATCCATGAAACTTCCCTCGGGTGCAAAAGGAACAAAGAAGTAAAGTTCTGTCTGATGCCACCGAGGACTTGGTGCACAGAAAATGTGCCCTCCAATCTAAGATGAATGAAAAAAATAAAATAGGTGAAGCATGAGACCAAGAATATTGACATTCCTGGTAGAATTCAAGATTGAATGGGGAATAAAACACAAAGGGCTTTTAAAGGTAGTGAGAAGACATAAATATAACAGAATATTCAACTTGCTAAGCAAGTTAATGGCTTACAGTTGGTCATTTATTCATTCAACATTCATTTACTGAGTAATATACCATGTACAAGTCATATTATGGTGGCACATATTGAGGGGCTGTCTGGCATTGTTCCTATAAGCATTGACTACCAATAGGGGACCATTTTCATCACTGACTAGAACCACTTCTTATAGGATCATCTCTGTCACTACTCTATTGATTGATAGAAACTAATCCACTGGGAGGCCACTGAGATGCCATTAAGAAGCCCAAAGTTCTTTTTGCAGCTATGCCATTGTATTCTATTTCATTCACATGGGCTAAAGCGTATAAACATAGATGCAGCAATTAATGACCCTTTCCAAGAACACTTGTTACTCCAGCTTCTAGAAGTACTGCTGGCTCACAGAAAGACTGTAATCTTTAATAAAAGGCAGTTGTACTTTTGATAATATACCTATACTTAGGTTGGTCCCTATCAAATGATTGCTTGATACTTGAGCACAAAGCCTCATTCCCCTTGACTTAGTTCAGGATACCTCTAACATGTCATTGCAAGAATTCCAATGAGGCCATCTCTGGTGTCTCTGCTTTACCACATGTATTTAAGTCAAAGTCCTATATTCTTTCTTTTGTTTCCTACTCAGTGAGCAAAGAGATACCTCTATGAAAGCACCTTCATACTAACTCTATACTCACTGTCGCATCTTCATTGAAGCTTCCAGAACCCAGGCTGTTTCCCTTCCTTCTCTCACTCATGTAGGCTTAGTCATTAAAGTATCATTGACCATTCTCTAAAATGACATGCTCTGTTCTCATCTCTTCACTGTGTCTCTCTGCCCAGGTTTTATAGCAGAAATGCATCTTTTGCTTTTGTTTTTGTTTTTACTTGCCAACCCAACTGGAAAATTTATACTTTGCAAATTTCCTCATTCTTAGACTAAAAAAAAAAAGATACTGAGAACATCCTTGATTAGAAGATACGAAGATGAGAAAGAACCTCTAAAGAAGAGGTGTCAAAGTTTGTAACTTTTCTGGTCCAAGTGCACAAACAAGAATTGTCTTAATTATTTATATAGCATCCCCCTGAGTGCCCTTGGACAGCTCAGAAAGATAGACAGCTTTTGGACATAAAAGCTATAAGACAAAGGATCAAGAAACAATATCTGTATGAGAAGAAAAGTTAACATGCTTGACAATCTGAAGGAATATAGACTTCTAATTAAAAGATGATGAGAGCTTTTGTAGAATTACCAAAACTCCATCTGAACATTTAAAGCTAAGTATCATTCCCTGTTAACCATGAGAATGCGTTATTCCAGGCAATGTGAAGGCAACCCTATAAACAGAGACAAACATAGGAACAAGTGGATCATGGAAGACATGCTAGAATGATTGAAGGAGTAGGTGGTATGTATAGGAAAAGGTAGAGAGAAACACAGGTATTAAGAACACATAGGATAAGAGCACCCCTCTCAACAAATAGTAGACAGAAATAAGAATGCCATTGTTCCTAAAAATTCTGATATTCTGTTCAAATGCTAAAGCTGAACAAACAGAGTTTGGGAAGATTATGGTATTTCTTATGAGACAAATATGCATCATAAGTTTCTGTTATTTTTCCACGGCTGCAAAGATTTTCCTTTCCAAATTTTGCTCAAAGATTTCTCCACATTGTTTATGAGCATTTAGTCAGATACACATAAAGGCAGAAGTTTGACCTCCTCACTAGGGAATCTGTGCATGAAGACCACTTTCTGGGTAGATTTTAAGATAACTGGAGACACTGCCATTCACCCAGTCACTGCACCTCAAACACTTCACGTTGACCAATTCTCTTTTTCTTTGGAATCATGTACTTGAGATTTTGGCAAGAAGACTCAAGCTCACTGAAGGCACAAGTCACCTGAGTCATATATGCTATGGTGAGCCATGCTAAATTAGTGCATCCAAAGAGCTGATGAATGAAACAATAGCATGATGATTTAGTAGCTATAAAATCCTAGGGTCAGGGTTCTCAATGAGGGAGCCTAGAATCCAGTCATTTATAAAAATGTATATTCCTTTGAAGTCACAAAAAGTAGCTCTGCCCTTTGGAGGAAAGGGAAGCTGTGTATGTTTCCTTCTGCTTTCCAGGAAGGACCTTCGAGTATGTCTCAGGGGTCTCACATGCGACTGGTCTCCACGTGTCAGACACAAAGCACCTCCTGGCCTTATTCAGTCTTACAGAAATGGGGTTTCCTATACTCTGTTGTTTCTCTTAAGTTTAACCAGACTTGTCTTTGATTCTCAAGAAGCCTGGCTGATTTGTTGTAATTTTAATTCAGTCATGTATTAGCTCTCAGGTCATTAACAATAAACTGTTCAGTCTTGTGACTCTGTTTTCGCCATCTCTAACAAATACATGTATGTCACAAAACGGTTGGGAATCTTTAATACTGGAATTGGTGGAGGGACTCTGCTCTCTGCCCAGACTGTGGTAGTCTACCAACTTCATTTATAATTAGCACCAATAGCTCTATCATATGACAACAGAGGTTTAGCTTATCCCAAGGGAAAATGTGATCATCCTCTACACTGGTGTGCACAATGTTAAGATACCAAGCGCTAAGCTCAGGTTCCTTGATTTCCTCTAGAGAGATGGTTTTTTTTTTCCTTTAGATTTCTACTTACATTTTTACTTCACAATGGACATTTGAAATTTTGTATTCTAAGCAGATTCCTCTGAATTATATTCCCTACCTCCTATTTTATACTCTTCTGAAATATTCCACAGTCATACTTCTCTCTCTCTCTCTCTCTCTCTCTCTCTCTCTCTCTCTCT
>BDUI01000031.1:526341-569935 GCA_002335545.1 Apodemus speciosus | reverse complement strand
TATTATTGTGGTGGTGGTGGTGGTGGTGGTGGTGGTGGTGGTGGTGGTGGTGGTGGTGGTTGTTATTTCAAGAATATGAAGGTTTGGGTGGGATTTGTAATTATTATGGAAGAATTCAACTTGTAAACCTCACACTATAGTGACTGCCAAATATCCAGAATCTACTCAGCCTTGGGAACTGATACTCCTAGTTCTTACACATATTTTACTTGTTTCTAAATAGCCTCACAGTAACACACAACATAAATCTCATTACCTTGTTAGAAAGATGAGGAAATTGAGAATCAGCATCATTGACCACTCTTACCAAGATGACAGAGTAACAGGCAGCAGCCTTGGGAGCCAAAATTGAATTTAACTCACAGTCTATGTTCTGTCTATAGTTTATTCTTTCACAACTCTTTAATGTCATAGTGTGGCATCTTAGTAAAATAACTTATGATCAACAACACAATAATATCATCAGACAGTCATGATAGTTTTCATTTAAAAGTTCAATAATGGAGTAACAAGATAATTTGCATATAATAGCAGTAAAATTTATACTCCTGGCAGAGTAAATATTCTGAAATGTACTATATGATACAACTTGGCTTTGTCTGGTTGATAGWCCCTTTGCTTATTAAATTATAAAATGCTGTTTCAGACAACATTCTTTAGCTTTTTATGAAGATAAAATCTCATTGAACAGTGCTCTGGGGAATACAAAACACAAAACAGCATCATGTTATCTTCTCATTTTATGAATAATACTACTATGTTAGCATGAAATTGTCATTTATGAATGACAATATTGTCTCAGAAAGAGGAAACAGTTCAAATTTGGAAAGACTGTTAATAACTGGTAGACATGAAAATAGAGATTGGAACTCCTTTAAAAAATAAAAGTTATATGATGTTCTATAACAATGCTTCATTGACATAAGGATTGCTTAATTTTCCTGTTTTTCTCTGGGAAACAGTTCCTGCATTGCTCTTCTCAACAAAACCTCACCAGTTGCCAAATGAAGGAAGTATCCTCCACTGCAGCAATCACCCACGCTCTCTCCAGGAAGCAGGTAGGAAAAGCAGAAAATTGCCTTTTTGTGCTGAATCATATCACCAATGAAATGTTCAATGCCTTCATGTTTATTCTAGCTCTTATCTTCTTAATCTCTCCAGTTGACAATCAAATTTAGACACTATACATCTTACTGCTTTAATATACAATGTGCTTATGTATATGTGTGTGCACATGTGTGATTGCATGTGCATATATGTATGCACAAATGTGTACATGTGTGTGTGTGTGTGTACATTTTATATATTAAACATGGACATTTTTTTCCTGTGTGTTACCTTCTGCTTCCTCAGGTTTTATTTCATTCACAAAGTTGAAATACAGCATTAATAGTGACCATTTCTTCTGATTTTAAATTCCTCAGGGTGCTCAGCCCATAGTGGAAGATTTTATGTAAAATTATTAACCCAAATAATCAGGTTTCAGCACTTCAAAGGACCTTAAATTATAAATTCCGAAATTTTAAATCTTCGAAGGAAAAATGTCAAAAATGTGCCTCAAAGTGATGGAAGGAAAGGCCCAGTAGCAACAAACTAGAATTTGGAGGCCTCTGAGCCCTTAAGGAACCTAAGGATTTAATCTACTCAAGTCTGTCTTTTCAGCAGCTGACTAGTGCAGAAACATTATTATGCATCCTCATGACCAACAAGAACTTCTGGGCTTTACCACAGCATTGGTAAGAGTTTTCTTTAACTTGTAGTCACAAAACAAATAAGTCTCCTAGATTTCCTCCCAACTATAGAGATTCTAAGGAAGATTGCCAAAGGATGTGCACACCCTCTTACAAAATCCCCACATCTGAGGCGAGATATACAGTTGGAAGCGATTAGCTTGAACCATGCCAGGGAAGCTAATGGACCCTTTACATCCTAGCTAGATGTGCCTATTGTATTTCACCATATGAAAAGTTGAGCTAAAGCTGAGTCTGAAGAAAATAAGCACTGATATGGACAGGAGGAAAAACCAAATCATAGAATATTTTCTCAGTTGGTAAGAAATGGAACCAATCTAGATGTCCATGACCTGAAGAATGTATCCAGAAAATATGGCTCGCGAACATAGAATTTTAGTTAATAGAGAGAAAACTTGAGACTATGATGATATCTACAGAGGAAGTGGGTAGAACTGGAAATTATTGAAAACAAAGACAAATGCCATATGTTTTATGTAAAATTTAATTTTTCAAAACCTACTTTCAACTGTGGTTCTTAAATTCTTTAGCCTCTCTTCTGGCCCACCATACACCAGAGGTAGTGGAAAATAAAACTTATTTGGATATGGGGGAAATAGACCTGTTTAGAAATTGTTCTTTGGGGCTGGAGAGATGGCTCAGCCGTTAAAGGCTAGGCTCACAACCATAAAATATAAGAAATTGTTCTTTGGAGCAAATCACATCCGTATTGTCAGGAAATCAGCAGTTGAGTTCACAGGATTCAATAGAGGCAGCTCAATCCACTTGCAAATACTTCACGAATATACCAACAGTCCAGTTCACTAGAGTTGGGGTAGCAAACAGGAATAAGCATCATCCAATATAAATGATTTTTTTCTAAAGATCCCTTAAATTTCTACTTCAGTTTAGTATGTAAAATGTGTGTGTGCACACGCATGCATCTATGTGTATCTCTCTGTGCATGTGTGTATCAATGTGTATGTGTGTGTCTGTATGTGTAGATCATCACATTAGAAAGACAACCATGAGAGGGAAGAGACCTTAAGGATGAGTGGTGGGAGAAATAAGAGAGGATAAGGGAATCCATGTGACATGAAAAGAGAAGTCTAGACAATTGGACAGAATGGGAGGACAGGGAATGCCATTGGGAAGCAGGACAAATTAAAACAAATGTCATGGTACATATGTAGGAAAGCACCATAATAAAGGCTGTTACTTTATATGCTAGCTTAAAACTTAATAATCACAACAACAATAATAGATATTATTTTCAAAAATGTATTTTTAACATGTCTTGACTCTAAGTTCAACAAAATGGAAGAAAAGAAAAAATCAGTAAAATATTAATAGAAATTTATCCAGACTTAACGGACATGGGATACCAGTGTAAAAAATATTAATGAGAAAAATCACTATTTAAAGATAACTGAAAAGCTATTTTGCCAAATTTGGCCTATGACCTATCTAGTCATGGAGGATTCTTAGTCCCGATTATGGGGCCAAGTACGAATTCTATCTCATAGAATGGATCTTAGCTCTAATCAGAAAGTGGTTGGTTATTCCTATAATATTCATTCTACTGTTGCACCAATGGCCATGTCTCGCCAGGCCAATTGTTACTGCAGCTAGCAGGGTTCACAGCTATGTAACATGGCTGATTGCTTTTTCCCCCCTAGTATCATGGATAGAACTTCCCAGCACCATGAAATTTAGCCAGGAGAAATTAATCTTCCGTGCCACTAGGAGCTTAATTTCTCCCCATGTCCTTTAACTCGAGTATATGCTGTCTTCCATAATAGGATCATATCATCAAGTTCCAAAGAGTAACCAACAGTGATGTGATACCTTTTCATTCGAGAAGTACTCCATTAGCCAACAATGAGAGAAAAGGTAATTCATATCTGGTGGTAGGCTTGATTGCTTATAATATCTGGGAGAGATACTGACCCCTGTAGTAAGTAACTCCCCTTAATCACTCTCTCTCTCTCTCTCTCTCTCTCTCTCTCTCTCTCTCTCTCTCTCTCTCTCTCTCTCCACATATATATATAAATAATATATATTATATATATGTATACATATATGTATACATACATATATATGTATACACATACATACATACATACACACGTACACACACATTCATTTTAGGCAGCTTCTACGGCAATAAATTTGCATATGACCTTTTCAAAGGTTTTCTTTAGTATTATGTATCCCTCTTTATATTCCCTCCTCTACCTTGCTTTTCTTGCTTTCTCATCCCCTATCCCACTTAAATTTAATCTAAAAAGTTTAGATTCACATATAATCATCCGTTAGGATTTCCACTCAGACAATTAATGGATGAAACCCCCCTTTCCTTTCTTCGTCTAGCCCTTGCCTTTCATGCTGTTGCTTGACTTGAGTTGTGATGCTCCTCCCTCACACTCCATGTCTAATCCATCAGCACACATTTCTTGTTCAGTCTTCACAGTATACCTTTCACTAGACCCAATATCGTCACCTTCACTACTGCCATTGTGAAACCAACTCTCTTTTGAGATAATATGAGCTACTGTTCTTTCTGCTTCTACTCCTGGTCTGCACTCCTCACTCCAAGTTGCCTCACAGTAGTAACAGAACTTATTTTAAGAACATAATACTGACAAACTAGTCATTCAAAATCAGCCAGTGTTTCCAATTACATCTGAAATAAAATAAATTTACATATAAATAGATTCCTTGGAGTTATAATAAATACCACAAAAAATTGTCCCTATTCATAAACTCAAACCCAGGTAGTGGGAGAAAGAAGTCTTTCATAAGCACTCTGTTCCCTACAGACATTCTTCTGCCAACTTTGAAAGGTGTCAATTGATAGATATTATCTTTATAGAAAAGCTTTGACTCAGTTTCTGGAAACTGATAGTAAGGTATTTACTACTTTTATGAATAAAATGGATCCCATGCAAATGCTCTAAAGTCACACAAGGACTTGTCTAATATAGTTTCTTAAAAGTACTTAAGGATTCAGAGAAAGTCACTAGTTATATGCAAAGCACTAAGCCAGCATACTGAACAACATAAATCCCAAACTTTGGTACAGATAGTACACAGTACCTCTTGGCTATAAATAAGTGTTAAACATATTCTTACACTTCATCTCATGGAGCCAGAGAGATGGATCAACAGTTAAGAACATTTACTGCTGACTAGCAGTAGTAGAAGATGCTTTAATCCCAGCACTTAGTAGGCAGAGATAGGCAGATCTCTGAGTTCAAGGCCAACCTGGTCTACAGAGTAAGTTTCAGTATAGCCAAGGATATACAGAGAAAACCTGTCTTGAAGAACCAAACCAAGCAACCAAATAACAACAAAGTTTAGGTGCTATTTCATAGAACTTAAACTCAGGTCCCAGTAGTCACCCTGGTAAACTCATAGCTACTTGTGACTCCAGCTCCCAGGGGCTCTGATGTATCTGGCTTCTATAAGCATCAGTAGTCATGTGCATATGACCATAAACATCACATCATTAAGGTATAACAACAACAATAACAACAACAACAACAACAACAAAAACCCTCTAAAATAGTTGTTTGACAATATAAACTTATCATGATTATGGAAAAGAGAAGTGATTTTTAAATAAAATAGTATGTCTCTCCTTATAGAAATGCCTCATGAAGTAGAGACATACCAATAACTGCTAAATCACTAAAATCCAAGTAGAGTAGGTAGTATAGAAGATACATTACCAATCACTATTTCCTAACATTGTGCAAACATTTTAATAAATTCTGAATAAAAAGATAGTAAGTCTATAACAATCATGTAACTATGTAAATATAAAATACATTACTTTAGAACACAGAAATAGCACAGTTATTATCATCTTTACCAATGAGAACATTAGGTTAAAGAGAGTTTAAGGTACATCCTGAAGATTATCTGTCTGGAAAATGGTAGAACTCATACACAAACCCCCATGGTCTGGTTCTACAGTCTATATATGACTTCTCATGATTTATGATCAGATTGTGTATACTTCTATAAAGTTCTATGCCCATTAAAACTGCAAACAAAATTTCTGTTTATATTTATAACTCTAAGTTATAGAGTCACAAATTACCAATGGATCTTCAATAAATAATGTCCAGCAGATAAACAAAAGCTCAAATGAGACTCAGACTATTTCTTAGATGGTTGTAGCTATATGTTCAATAATCTGTGGTTCCTAACAGTCAAATGACAGTTGAGCCATGTGTTAGTCAGTATTCCATTGTTGTAAAGACATGCCATGGCCACCTCAAAATTTGTTTGTTCATTTGTTTGTTTCATTTCTTTGTTTTTTGTTTGTTTCCAAGACAGGTTCTTCTTCTGTAGCTCTATATGTCCAGAAACTCACTATGTAGACTAGGTTAGGCTCAAATGTATGGAAACCCGCCTGTCTCTGCCTCTGGAGTGCTGGGATTAAAGGCACATGCCACTTTGCCTGGCTGACTATGGAAACTCTTATAAAAAGAAAGCATTTAATTAGGGCTTACTTACAGTTTCAGAGGCTTAGGCCATTATTATCATAGCAGGGAGCAGGGCAGCAGTCAGGCAGAAGCTGTGGGGCTGAAGAAACAGGCAGACATAGGTCTTGAGAAGTAGCTAAGAGTTCCACATCCAGATCTGCGGGTAGCAGAAAGAGAGAGAGAGATGCTGGGCTTTATATGGRCTTTTGACCACTCAAGGCCCACCCCCAGTGACACACTTCCTCCAACAAGGCCACACCCCCTAATGCTTTCAAATACTGCTACTTCTTGGTGACCCAGCATTCAAATCTATGAGCTTATGGGGGACATTTTTATTCAAACTACTTTACAAGACATGTATTCATTGGCACAACCAAAACCACCTCACAGTGTTCCAGAATCTTTCCTAGATGTGGAGGAAGATTAAATTTACAAAATATGCCTTGTACTCCTATATCCTATATCCTTGTTTTTTCTATATGCTAACCTGGATCAAGTCATTATATGTATTCTGACCCATTTACTCATCTTCTATTTAAAAACAATGGCTAAATGTCAGTGAGAAAAGCAGAGAAAATAAACAGCAAGTCAACAGTAAAGAGAACATAGCAACCCCTCTTCATCAGCTCTTATGAGCCTGTTATTTTTTTTGGGGGGGGATAGAGATAATGAAAATGATTATCCTAAATATAATAAGAACAAAGCATACCTGCGTCTACCAGGAAGTCAGACATGACTGCTCCAATCCAGTAGGTAACTAAAGCAGGTTGAAAGCCTGGCATTTCTATGTTTATTTGCTATCTCCTTCTCCTTCTTCTTCAAATAATTTATCTACCTCCTCACCTAAGCATGCTACCTGGACAAAGAGTGTACATGCAGAAATCGCCCGTGAGTGCATTCCAACACTTTCCATTTCAAATGCAAGAGTCAGAGAGTCATTTCAAGGCAGCTTAAAAAAGCTACACTGCCTCTCTATTTTAATAACTGGGCACACTGAGGGAAGGTCACCCAACACAATGTGCATGGCTTCTTAGGAGTCTATGTATTTATTTATGAGCAAGGCAAGGTGCAGTTTCCTTTTAATACAGCACTGCCCTGACATTGTTTATACTTTCCCATTTGCAATACTTCCAGGCACACTTTAAAGGAAGCAGTAAGGCAGGACCAAAGGAAAACCACTCGCACCCAGCAGCCAGGGAAAATTTAAATGTTTTCTGTGAGGGCTGAGGTGAAGCTTTCCAGCTGTTGTATTCATTTATATTGTGGTTTGTTTGTTTGTTTGTTTGGTTGGTTGGTTGAAAAAATGGTCAGGAGACACAGCTCCACATCTGCAGTGCCCTTGCTTCAAAATACTGTAGCACCGGAGTCTTTCTTCTTATGGATCCTTGTATCACTCACAAAAGGCAGTCAATGATATGTATATGCATTGAGCCAGCAGCTTATTGTCCACTAGGGTATCATCGAAGGGAAGTTGGAGTGACAGGAGGTGGATGTGGTCAAGTTAGAAGACAGTCTATGGGGGGGGGGGGTGTGGAGAGATGGCTCAGTGGTTAAGATTACAGCCTGCTCTTCCAGAGGTCATGAGTTCAATTCATAGCAACCACATAGTAGCTTGCAACCATCTATATGAGATCTGATGCCCTCTTCTGGTGTGTCTGAAGACAGCAACAGTGTACTCATATACATTAAATGAATAAGCAGATCTTCACACACACACACACACACACACACACACACACACACACACAAATGAAGGAAGACAGTCAATAGAATGCTAAGGAATAGTCCCCAGCTCCCCCTGGTTGCCAGTTCTCTTTGGAACGTAAATTCCTTGCTTCTTCAAGTTCAGAGCCGGGATGAGATCAAGCAGCTTTCAGAAGGAAGGAACTGATCTATTTTAGTTGCTGGTCAAAGCCAGCCTCACCTTCCAGTTTATGGCTCAGCAAAGGATGAGCTCAAGCTTTAGAGTCAGGCATTTACCAAGTGTAACTTGGAAAGCATTCTTCTTTGGTTCACTTTAGTTTTTCATTTGAAAGATGATGTAAGTAAATACTATTGCAGATCTGTGGCTATATGTGGATTTGTATAACTATATACTTAAGTGAATATAAATGCAAAATGTATTTCCTGCCAGTCAGGATTCAATTAATTTAGATTTCTTTCTTTTTTTCTTATTTTGAGTGTCCAAAGAAGGAATCCTCATAAGTACAGCTGCGTGGGAAATAGAACCTTTTCCTTTTTGTGGAGTCCAAATCATATGACTAATAACAATGTCATTAGTCCCTGGTTTCCATCATAAAATATTCAATGCCTAGTCAAACTAAATATTGTAAATGTCTAGGATTGGAAAAGTAATTACTTAATGTCCAATTCAGTGCTTGTATGTTGTTTCAGTCCCTTAATAACATCTAAGTGATCTGGGATCATAGTATGTAACCATATAAACTACACTCCAAAACAGAAAAGCTAAGTTCAAGTGGCTTGAGAGCCCTAATTGGTTAATGTGGACTTATAAATTGCACCAGTTTAATTAATTTCCTCTTGTCATTAATAACTTAATGAACATTTAGAATTGTCTTGTTCACATGAATATGTGTTCATATCACTTATATAATGTCTTTTGCTATTGATTTCTTGCTCTATTAATCTGATAAAATACTAGAAATTGTTTGAAAAATCTCTGTCCAGCAAATCAAACAGCTGGTTGAAGAAGCAATCAGCAAAAGGAGGGAGAAAATCCTTTCTAATTTTTAGATGAGCAGAGATTAGTATCTATAGTATATAAAGAAGTTAAATTCAAGCACAAAGGAACTCAGCATATCCAGTCAACAAATAAGCAAATTAAGTGAACAAAGAGTTGTAACAAGAAAGACAAATGGCCGAAAATATATGAAAAATATTCAGTATCCTTATTCAACATAAAATGGAAGTTTAAGCCATCTTGGGATACCATCTCATCCCAGAGTAGCTATCACCAGGAAAACATCTGCCAATAATGCTGGCAAGGATGTTGGAGGAGAAGAGAAGAAATCATCACATATTGTTAATGGAAATGTAAATTTAGGAATCTATCATGAGGATAAGAATAGAGGGATCCCTCAAAAAAAAAAGCTAAAACTGGAATTACCATCCAATCCAGCTATAATATTCCTAAACATGTATCCAAAGGAATCTAAGTTAGCATGCCACAGAGGTAATTCTGTATTCTTTTGTTAATTGTAGTATTATTCATAGCCATTATGTGTAACCAGCTTAGACCTATATAGATAGAAAAGTGATATTCATAGCCATTATGTGTAACCAGCTTAGACCTATAAAGATAGAAAAGTGAACTAAGAAGAGATGTATATTCAGTGGAGTTTTATTCAGCTCTGAAAAATAACAAGAGGTTTTCTTTGCAAAAAATATAATGAAACAACATACTGTCATATTAGGAGAAAAATCAATTTCCAAAGCATATCACATTTTCTCGAAATGTAAACCTGTTATCTATTATATACATAGCTCCACATGTATAATATAAAAGTAGAAAGAAGGCTATGTAAGTAGAGAAGTATGTTTAAAGAGTGGGTTAGAAGTAGTAACAAGAGAAAGTGATGATGATTTAAAAAGGGACATATGTTATTTTCTGTCTTTCAGAATCTTGGTTTAGAGAGATGAGAGACAGATAATGATAGATAGATAGATAGATAGATAGATAGATAGATAGATAGATAGATAGATAGATAGATAGATAGATAGATAGATTCATACATACATTCATATATACATATATACATACATAGAGATATACCGTTATGATAGACAGATACATAGATCAATGATGGATAACAGAGACAGACAGATAGATATAGAGAGACAGAGATAAATTCAGAGTTAGAGAGATAGGTAGATGATAGATGGACATTTTCATACACCTGGATCATTGTACTTTCTTCCTCTTAAACATCATTATCCTTCCTTCTCTCCCCTGTCTCCTGCTGTTGCCCTTCCTCCCTCAAACAGATTTCACACAAGAGGAAAGAGGGATCATTCTGATATTTCCTTTTGTGTGAAAATGTCCTAAAGGAGCACACTATCTTGTATACTAACAAAAAAATTAATTGAAAATAGAAAATTATATTAGAAGTAAAGATCAAGCCTTTATGGCTTCAGTTTATCCTTTATCCTTTTCCCCATCTTTTGCAGTGGACATTGATGGCTTAACTCTCAGGAAGGTATATGAAGAAGCAAAAAGACAGCTAGTAATTAATGGAAGGAATGCCCCTCCAGGAAGGCATGTGGTTAGATTGGTAAGATTCACTTGGCTCTGAGTTTCATACCTTCAAACACTTCTCTGGGTCCTAGAGGTCTCAATCTCAAAGAGACACATCAGCTCTGCCAACTGAACATGACTATGCCAGTCACAACCTTCTCACAATGACACTGATAAAGACCCCACTCATTCATGTGTTCTCATAACAAGATTTCTCCCAAATTGAAGTAACCCTGATGTTTCCACTTTTGCCAGCCAGTCTTCTCTCTCCAGCTGTTGACTAGGATGAAGAGCTTTACGTGGCCAGCTCACTGTTTCCCAGAATGCTGAGCAGAGTCAGCCACATGGGAGCCATCCTCTGAACAAACTTGTTCACTGGATGAGTAAATGAACTCATGCTTTCTATTTTAACTTTTGTGCTTAGTTTGGGAATTGGGAGTCTCCTCAAATACCATTTGCCAAAACCTTTTCCACTTTGTTTTAAATCCTATGTCTGTTGAGAAGGAAATCAAATCCAGATGGATCTGAGTCACCCCCTCTGAGCTCCCCAACACTTGGTGGTGTAAGAGCTGAGTTGAGAGCATTTCTGTGAGGGAGCCAGTGCCCAAAGAAGTCAACAGGGAATCCCTGGAGACTGAAGCAGAGGACAGACACTTGGAAATGACAGCTCCCACTGATATTTGCACAGGAGCTGGTGAGGGTCGTAATGCTGCCTAGTAACCTCTATACTTGGTTTTTCTCAGCTAAGATAGGACAGCTTCTTGTAGGCTGCCTCACTAATAAATCTATCCTCTAACCAGTAATACAAGCTTTTGCCTGTGTCTTTTACCCTCAGCCAGAATCAGGGCACATTGACAAGCCTTTTCTCATTATTAATTTGCTTGGTGTGGTACTTTGGAAAGAGAACTCCATTGGGATGTGGATTCATGTTGTTTTCCAGTAAAAGATCTTTCAAGGTAAAATCTGAAAGCAGGCAAATCTAGTAAATGCCAATCCAGTTAAAAAAAAACAGGATATATAAGGTATTTGCATCTTTTTGTCTTTTTATTTCTATCTTGATTTTGTTCCTATGGGGTGTGTGTGTGTGTGTGTGTGTGTGTGTGTGTGTGTGTGTGTGTGTGTGTGTATCCATGCTTTAGCATACACTTAACAAAAGAATTTGAGTTTTAAACAACACACATATTTTTTTCTTCTGCTCCTATTATTAGATGGATAGCATTTGAAGGATTACCTAAATTCTTTCTACCTCTGTTTATTTGTAAAATTAAGCCAAAATAGTTCAGAGTTATTATGAAAATAAAATCAGGGGTTTTAAAAGCCTGTCAGAATACCAACATATGTATTAAAGATATAACAAAACTAATGAAGGAAAAATGAAGGAGGGGAGGAAAGGGGACAGACAGTACTACAGTGCAAACTGTTTAATAACATAGCAACTGCCTCTGTAGTAAAACGAGTTTAGTAATAGACCCTGGTTTTTAGTGCTTTCCAATTTCCATGGTAAAAATACTCCAACGGTGCCCAATTACAAGCTATAACATGAGGTCAAATGGTCCAAAATTTTCTGAAAATTTAATGATGAAGCAAGCTGGTAGGGGTTGCACGTGCATATCATTGGAAAAAAAAGTCGCAAAAATGCTATAGTCATTCAGAAAATAAACATTGAGTAGTTGGCCTATGACTGCAGTGCATTTAAATTATAGTTCTAATTCAAATTAAGTCCATCAAGGCTAATGCCTACCTACTTAAAAAGGGTGTTACACTTAAGCTGGGCTACAACATGGGCCTCACAAAACTTTACCATAATCTTTGGGTCTGGAATTTGAGTACCTAGGATTTATGAGGAAAAACTAAAGAAAAGAATAGAAAAAGTGTTTTCTGAAGATTACTCTCTCTCTCTCTCTCTCTCTCTCTCTCTCTCTCTCTCTCTCTCTCTCTCTGTCTGTCTGTCTATATATATGCATATATATATACTATTATATATATAATAGTATATAATATATATACTATACATACACACGTACACATACACCTCTCACTCACAAACAGAAACATGTTGCAGACTCCACTAGTGATCTACCTGACAGAGTCTAAAACCAGATAGATTGAGTTCCTAAAAGACATGCTCTTCTTAGGGTTTCTAGGTTCCTCTAAGGTTAAGACACAAGACAGTCTTTAAAACAGATTGCATTTTAATCCTTACCTTATGTTAATACCCCCAATGTTTGATTTGCTTACTTTGTAACCAGTTACTTAACAGAATCTGCTAGAAGGGGACACAGTGCAGAAGTTTTATAAAGGGTACTCAGAATTATCCCAGAACATGAAATACATTTTTCTTTTTTTTAAATTGGATATTTTCTTTGTTTACATTTCAAATGTTATCCCCATCCTCCCTTCCCCCTGTTTCTAGGAGCTGAAGGGGTTTGCAACCTCATAGGAAGAACAACAATATCAACCAACCAGACCCCCCCCCCCAGAGGTCCCAGGGACTAAGCCATCAACCAAGGAGTACACATGGCTCCAGCTGCATATGTAGCGGAGGATTGTCCTGTCAGGCATCAATGGGAAGAGAGGTCCTTGGTCCTATGAAGAACCTGATATTCTTAAAGGAAGCCTTGGCCTGGGGAATGAGCAGGTCTGCTAAGTGTTGAGCTCCAAGGGACATGAAAAAAAAAAGCTGTAGTGGAGACTGGAGAATAGGAGCAGCCAGCACAGAGACAACTTTTGTTTGTTTTTACTCACGCTTTAATTAAAAGTGAGGTATTTCGTTCTTAATATTTGTGTGGCACTAGGGGAAAATCACTTACTTGTTTTCACCCAGGACGTTGTCGATCTAGCCTATTGATTCAGCAGGTCACCCCAATTTCAAGTGAGGGACTTAGACATCACCTGTGACCAGGAGCTGTATTGATGTTTTCTTACCCTCCTTCCCTTCCATAATCTGTGTAAAAAGATGGAAAGACATGAGGGTGTTTTATGCCAGATACTGGGAAGTGTGTGTGTGTGTGTGTGTGTGTGTGTGTGTGTGTGTGTTTGTATGCATACATACATGTGTACTATGTGAGTGAATTATAAATGTGCATGTATGTCTTATGTGATTATATATGTGTATGAGTATGTGTATATAAGTGCATATATATGTGGAAAGGGGAGTATGTGTAGGAGTATATATGTATTAGTATATATGTGTACATAGAATATATATGTATATGTGTATATCCTGGTACATGTATACGTGTATATGTATGTATATGCCTGTATGAATATATATATATATATATATATATGTGAGAGTATGCATATGTATGAGTATAGGTATATACCAGTATATATGTGTGTGTGAGTGTATTGCATACTTGTGCATTTGTGAGTGTGAATAATATATTTATGTGCTTTATGAATGCATTTAGACATCTTATTTTGATTTGATAGGAAGAAAGTTTTTATTACAACATGGCTTTACCTATTGCTTTTACATATACCAGCTTTATGAGAAGGTTCTTGACACATCCTAGAGCGCCTCTGAAATGTATGTGTTTAGTGAAGCTACTCCTCCCAGCAGAAATGACCCCCCCTCCACTTCCATTGTTCTTTTCAGTGTCTTCCCCACACATCTTTCGCACATCTGATATGTGCAGCCTTCTGAAATTGGGAATTTGATTTTTTTTTCCTTGGAAAGAGATTAACTTCGTTGTATTGCCTAAAATCAGAACATATTCAGGAAAGAAATGGTTTGCTTTAAGGAAAACAGTAATCTCAATAAGGCCTCAGAAGAATACAAGAGAACCCACATTCTCCCCCAAGAAGGAATAGAACCAACCATGTATCTATCTAAACCTGGGGATGACGAAACGATCTATTTATTTATTTATTTATTTATTTATTTATTTATTTATTTATTTATTTATTTTAGATATTTTTCTAAAAATAGCATTTCAAATGTTAGTCCCTTTTCTGGTTTCCCCTCTGAAAATACCATATCCCATCCTCCCCTCCCCCTGCTCACCAACCCACCCACTCCTGCTTCCCTGTCCTGGCATTCCCCTATACTGGGGCATTGAGCCTTCTCAGGACCAAGGGTCTCTCCTCCCTTTGATGTCCAACAAGGCCACCCTCTGCTACATATGCAGCAGGAGCCTTGGGTCCCTCCATGTGTACTCTTAGAAACCAAAAGTTACCTTGCTATGCCAACAAACCCTGTGCTGTTTTGAATGAGAATGTCCCCTCTGGGCTTATGTGTTTGAACACAGTCTCCAGCTGGCAGAACTGTTTGTGGCAGGTTGTGAGATCACGTGGCCTTGCAGGAAGAAGCATGTCACTGAGGATGGGCTTTAAGAGTTTATAGTCTGACCCCACTTTCAGTTCACTTCATTTTCTTTGTTCTTGCTCTTAAAGATGTTATTCCTCAGCTTCCTGCTCCTACAACCATAACTGCTACTACTTAATCCCATACCTCCCCACCATTATGGACTCATAGCCCCCTGCATCCATGGGCCTAAATAAGCTATATTTATGAGTTTCTCTTGATCATGGTCTTTCATCATAGAAGCAAAAAGGAATTGATATGGGTTCCTTGCACAAATCCAAATGATCCTTTGACATAGATACAGTATAATACTTTGGTGTCCTGGCAACTCAATAGATAGAGGTGACAGTGACTGAGAGTGAATACCCCTTTCCCTATGTCAGCCACTCCTATGTATTTGCTCTCCTCTCTTACTTCCTTGTTTAGTGGCTGTACGGTTTCTGATGGAATAAGTGATCACCATTGTATCCATCAGTCAGCCCTTCAATGTGATACAGAATGTGGTAGCAGATTCTTTGTACTGGAGTTGGATTTCTACTCCAGGCAAATGACCCGTGGCTGAGATGCACACAAAATGTATCTTGTGGGAGTTATTCACATGTAGGCTCTCAAAAGTTACAAGATAAGCAGATTATTTCTTGTTCATCCCCTGATCTCCTACAGCAGGAACTGTAGAATGGATTTGTTTAAAATCCAGTTGAACTAACTGCTCTTTAGTTTCATTTGGACTCTATTTCTGACTCCAGTTTGATAAGGGTATACTTGTATCCATGGTGTGTGTGTGTGTGTGTGTGTGTGTGTGTGTGTGTATAGTGTGTGTGTGTGTGTATAGTGTGTGTGTGTGTGTTGCATTTGTGTGCTACAAAGAACATGAAACATATTAGAAAAATAGTAAAGCATCTTCTATAGGTCCTATTACTGGGATTGAAAATAATAAATGGAAGATACAAGAAATGAACAGTAAGTCTCATGTCATCCGTCATTTTGAGTGGCATGATGAAATCTTTTGTTTCTCTGCTCTATCCTGCTCTAGATGAGAAGCATCTTTCTATCCTTTGTATCTGTGTTATATCTACTACATGCCTGTTAGGTACATAGAAGCAGTCTTTGTTAGCAAATCAACTCTCACAGTATTGCAGGGCTTATGTGCAAGTGACCCTTATTTTACTTAAGAGTGGTTCTGACCCTATCCTGAAATATAAAGATGGAGATGGAAGAAGGGTAAGTCTGCAGAAGAGTAACCCGAAAGGAAGCTAGGTGTGGCAGTGCATTTTAATCCCAGCACTCCAAAAGCAAAGTTAGACAAATCTTTGTTCTACATTGTGGATTCTGGGCTAGCCAGAGCTAAAAAGAGAGATTTTTTTGTCTTAAAGAAAAAGAAAAGAAAGAAGAGTAGTCAAATGGAAAAGCAAAATGATATAAATTCTTGACCTACCCCCCCAAAAAATATTCTGTAAAACAGAGGTTGCTAATATCTGTAGTGAGAACTGATTTTCTTAAAAAGAAATTGTGAAAAAGGAAATTGGTTGGTGTTTTGCTTTCATGCCTCAAATTTCACTTAAGTGGGGCAAATGGCAGACACAGAGGTTGGTCACAGATGCATGCCCGGGGTCCTAACACACTCCAGAGGCATACTCCATTACAGAAACTGACATAACAAACAACATAACCAGGATCCATTTTCAAGAACTGTCTCTTCACATCTTCCCACCCAGAGAACACATGGACTTATGTCATTGTTCCTTATGAGTTTTTATATACCTAATGGAATGTTACCTGCTTTGGTCTATTCCACAACTAAGGGAATGTAAAGTCGATCCCCATTTGTTTGTTTGTTTGTTTTACATAAAACATAAGAGCTTGATTTCCATTCTTCTGGCCTATTTCCTGATCCCTTTCAATGTGATCTTGAGGTGAAAAAATGATACAATAGAACTGATCCTCGCTCAAGAAGTGGTAGCACAGTTCTAAAGTATCATCATCTTAAGTTCTCAGTTGTGGCTTATATCTTCCCAGTGAGGTGTCTTGCTACTAATGACAACTGCATGCCTACAAACATTCCTTTTAATTGACCTTCTTGACCTCAATATTTCCATCATAATGCTGGTAACATGCCTCGATTCAATAGTCTCCACTAAACTGTTCACTCTACAGTTGACCAGGCGGCACTAAAAACCTCACAAATGAATGTTGTACCATTGAAATTATTGCTAACTTTCCCCCCATCAACTTACTTCACTAGATCTTGGCACTGTTCATATTACTTTCTTCTGTAATACTAGTATTGACAGATTGAGCTAATGTAAACATAGGGCCTTGGCTAAATTAGAATATCAGACAATAAATAAAAATATAGTGTAAGGAACTTTCCTGTGAACATGTCATCCAAATACAATTGAGGCTTGTGCTAAAATGGTAGACCTCACATGAACCAAGAGCCCTTGCTATGTTACCATATTTCCCCCATCTCCACCTTGTTTCTGACCTCCCACCCAGTGCCCCTCCGATGCTCAGAACACTAATCATATTGCACTGGGTTGGAATGTCAGCCAGAATGAAAGGAGATGCTGGGTTTCTGCAATGCTTAAATGTGGGGGAAGGTCTCCAAAGGGTTTTCTAAAGAAAACAGGAGCTTCCAAGGCAGAGGGCGCCTGAGAACACTTAGCTCTTTTGTTTCAAACAAAGAAAAGGGCCATTCAGAAAGCAAATTGATTAAAATGGAGGGAAATTGCCAGACCATTGATAATTGCAGCGAAAGGGCAGTGGTCACTCCTACTGATTGCCACTTCAGAGGGACCTGCACACCCACAACCAATCAGGGGCATTAGTGAGACACAACCTTTTAGTGACCCACAGTTTCCCCTTGGGAAGTATTTCACAAAAGCCTTTAAAGCTAGTGCAAAGCATTTTCTGCACCGTATTTACCTTTCATTCCCAAGTCTGGAAGGGCTGAAGATCATTCAACCTCTAAATATCTTTCACATGCTGAGATGACTGAGAACAGCCTCCACCTCTGAGCTTTCTCCATTCACCAGCTCTTAATGTACAAACCCAGAGAACCTCTGGGCCCTGTGCATCCTACCGCTCTGGTTACCACTCTTTCTGCCACCATCACACACACCAAAAAAAAAAAAAAAAAAAAAAAAAATGCCACTTCTGTTTCACACCAAGAAATACTGAGCAATTGTCTGCTGTGTGCTTTTTCTTAAATCTGTTCCCAGTGGCACACTGACAAAGAAAAATACGTCTCCCTTCTTAAATGAAGTGTGTTTATACATTTGGAGGAAGATTTTTAACCTGGGACCTGGAAAACTTGGAGTGGTCCCAGCTAAAGCACAAGGTCTTTGTCCAATGACTTCAGGCAAGCTGGAAAGCATTTCTGGACTTCAGCTTTCTTACTGAGTATGTAGTAGTTTAACAAAGTGCCCTGGTCACCACCTTTACGAATAAGTCTAAAAGCTGGGAACTCAGGAGGTATAAACATTAGATATGTGTTTAATTTATAAATTATATACTTAAAATCCACTCACATACACACATACTAGGCAAGCAGTCTGCAACTGAGCTACCCAGCCAGCCCTTATAATAATATATTTTAAAAACACTAGTTTGTCTCTGGAGTAGTCATCCCCAAGAAAGTTATGTTTGGAATCAGTGATCTATATTGGATTTAGCACTGAGGATGGCTTTAAAGATTAGACAGGTCTGGAAATAACTAGAGATAAAGGTCACCAGTGTCTCCTCCTACTTAGCATTTCATGGGAAATTAGGCTCCCCCCTACACCCCGCCCCTTTGTCTTTCTTCCTGGCCCGTTTATTTTCTGGGGCCTGGAAGGTGCATGTGTAACAGAGTAAGGAAGACTTTGTCTCCAATGATGCTTATAGGGTCAATGAGGTCACCATTAGGAAGGGGTGAGGGGACCCTCTGTCCCACAGCAGGAAGAGAACATTTGATGGAAGGACACTTCCTCCCTGAGAGGCTATGGTACATATAGGATTCCTTTAACCCTGCCCTGGCCTGTGGTAAAGGAAGCTTTGTTTCCTAGAAGGCCAACATAATGAAGCCAGGCTTTGACCATCAGTTCCCAAAGCTCTAATCTTCATTCTCACTTAGGAATCCACTCTGCTCCACTCTCCCAGCCCCTACCTGTGACATAGGACGAACTCATTATCAAAGTGTTAGCATCTGGCTCCAGAGAATCTAACAGATTATCTCATGGCTTTGAGCTCTTTTCAGACTTAGAATATTATCTGTTTTTCATTTGCAATTGGTTCCAGGGACAAAAATAAAGGGAATGTGAACTACTGATTTCAGGGAATATAACTAACCATTTGACAAGGGGAGTTTTCTCTCTGCTGCCTTGAGGGATATCCAGATTCATTTATAAAAGTGAGAGATTTAGTAAATTAAGCAAATGAAAGAAAATGTTGGTGCATAAATTTGATGTTTCTAATAAAAGGTACCACCATACATACATGCACAGGCACGGCCACACACATATATAATGCTGGACAAAGTGCCCTGGTCACCACCTTTGCTAATGAGTCTAATACCTGGGAACACAGAAGGTAAAAACATTGGCTATTTGTATAATTTATAAATTATATACTTAAACTGCTCACATACACACATACGAGGCAGATGGTCTACAACTGAACCGTACTTTGTATATATACACATTTGGTGAATATATACACTTTGTGTATATACACATACTTTGTGTGAATATTGAAAATGGATGCAAAGATATCTTCGAGCTGTTTTTAATATGAATTTCCTGAAGACAAGAGACAACAGGAGGCTATGCTTCAAGGTGATTCAGTGGGGATAGTGAGGACAGTTTCCTTGAAATTTAAAATAAATAAACAAACAAACAAATAATGGGCATCTCTGTCTCATCTCTTCTCCAGAAGACTCAGAGGGTCTGGTGTGGTTTTTAAATTTTTTATCCATTTAAGCTTCTGGTAATTATTCCCACAAGTTAAATTCATCTTTCTCTTGGGTGTCTTGTGCATTCTCCTTTCTCTGTCCTGAGAGTCTCTGTCCTGGCCCATATATCTGCATTAATCTACAAATGGGTCTTTTTGCTTACGTCCTCACCCATGTATTATCCAAATTGCTACAAATAAAATATGCCCCACTTTTACCTGCTCACAGCCCTCCCTCACCTTTTTCATGATATTCACAGAAGAATCTCCCCTGTAGTGTCCAAGCCCGTCTCATCACAATGAAGGTTCAATTTCTCCTGCAAATGTTTTTTCTTCATAGTCTGAATCCAGATACATTGACATTTTCACTATTGGTTGCTTCTAAATATTATCTTCCCCCCGACCCCGTGTATTCATTACTTTTCTGTTGTGATGAAACACCACAACCAATGCAATGCACAAAAGAAAGAATTTCTTTTCAGCTTATGTTTCTGAAAGGATGGTAAGAGTTCATCACGGTGGGCAGGGATGGGAATATGTGACAGGCATGAAGGAATGAGGAGGACCCTGAGATCTCACAGGCTTAAATGGGAGTGTGAAGCTGAGAATGTGAACATGAAGTGGAGTGAGAGCGTAAACAGTCCGAGCCTGCCTGCAGTACTTCCTCCATCAAGATTCCACTTCCCATACATTCTACAACCTCTCAAAGGGCAGCCTTCAACTAAGAATCAGGAGCTCAAAGTCCCAAGCCTCTGGGAATCTTCTCTCATCCAAACCACCGTATGTTGTTTAGTGCATTTCACATGTTCCTTACCTCGGTCAGGATTTAGTTGTTTGTTCATGCATTTCTAGTGCTTGTCTACATAGCACTCAAAACTGGACTTTCATATTCCACCTGAGCTCAGGTGGAGCATACAAGCAGAACAAGAAGAAGAGAGGAAGAAAAGGAGAAAGGGGAGAAAGAAGACGATGAAGAGGAAGCAAAAGAAGAAGAAGAAGAAGAACAATAACAAGATCAAGAACAAGAAGAAGATTAAGAACAAAAACAAAAGGAGGGGAAGGAGGAGGAGTAGGAAAGGGAAATAATAGTGAAATTGGGAAGAGAAAATTGTCTGGACTGAGTAGAGGGAGCAGGGTGTGTATATGATCAAAACACCTTGTGATTGTTTAATGAAATTAACAAAGAATAAATTAAATTCCTTTTAAAAATAAATATAATTATGATGTAGCACAGGCCAAGATATTATTAAATAAGCCTAATTATTTGAAAAAAAAAAAAAAACAAAGATCTCCACCTATTGAATGACTATTGTCCACACTACCCTTAAGAGTAAGCATCATTTCTCTCCAGAAACACAAGTATCATTATTCTGTGACAATCATTTACCTACCAACCTTCTATCTGCCCTGATGAATAACTCACTTGCATAGAGAATGTACTCAACACATTTTGGGGAAAAGAAATGTATTTACTTCTAGTTTTTTGAAAATGTTTTTGTTAAATACTGTAGCAAAGATCCATAGATTGCAATAGATATGATGAGTGGAAGTTTGAATTTTTTTTTTGTCAAGTGGTCATGTGAGGCCCTGGATAAAGGTCAACAGCATCAAAGTAAGCATCCATTTGTGCTAATCAGTACCACTTAAATGGTCATTTGTATTAATTTCTACTGCCCAACAATTCATAGTCTTTGTCCTTGACCCACTCCACAGTGAAGAGCAGGGGGCAGGGGCACTGCATGAAGCAACCTTCTTTTTGGTACCAAAGCATAAGTCCTGATTCTGATGCTTCTAGCTATTAAGATCTGGTGAAATTTACTTTCTATATTTTACCAGATTGTCTTTTGAATGAGGAAATAGTCAGATGACTACTTTAGAGCCATGGTGATTTGAACCAATCACCAGAAACAGAATGTTTCTGTTCTATGTGAATGGAAGTTGCTGTTTGTTTGATTTTTAAAGTACTACTTCTCTGGTATTTGTCTCATCTTCTCTTACTCACCTGATAAATGAAGGCAAAAAAGTAAACACAACATGTGTATGGTGTTCCATATTTAAATGAAACTGTTAGATCCAAATGAAGACTCCAGCGATCTGTACCTAAGTCAAACCCCTATCTGATAAATAAGTATAATTTTTCTATGTCCATAAAACTCTAGCAAATGTTTTTAAAAAGAGAAGAGTGAGAAACTGCAGCAGCCAGATGATATAGTGTAGACAGCTCATGATATCACCATTTTACTATAGATTTGACTTTTTCCACAATATAAACTTTTAGAAACCTCACAGCAACTGCAACATTAAATATGCAAGAAAAGAGTTTCCAAACAGTTGGCATAAGATCATGATTCCTTATATAAAAAAATATTTGGCTCATTTGTGGAGTGAGCTCTCCTTTTTTTATTTATTTTTTATTGGGTATATTATTTATTTACATTTCATTTCCCTTTTTCTGGTTTCCTGCAAATGTGTCTAAGATCATAGATCACAGTATACATATACACAAAGGTGCAGGGCACACATATGCACATATATACATATATGCATATTGTACATGCACACACATGCTCAAATACAGGACCAAGTTTTCCTGCCCTGTTTCTCCTGTGGCTGCCACTCTCTTCTACTCCGTGCAGGCAGAATGGAAATGAAAACTGTTAAGCACTGGATTTGAACAAACATTGATTGCAATCTGAACTTGTACTTAAAAATCTATGGGCCAGGTATTTTTTTTTTTTTTGTTTCTCCACACTCTCATTCCTAAATGTAGACATGAACCTAATGATAACTGACTTGTAATTTATCATGAAAATAGGATTAAAATATGTAAAGTACCATAATAATTGTCAACAAATAACAGCTCAGGTAGTAATACAGATGCCACCAAGCTTTCCAAGTATTTGGTTTCTCTTTAAAAGAGTCACTATTGTTTATGCAAGAGAGAAATCAAAGACCTGGTAGATGCAAATTAGTGAGTACACAAGAGAAGTCAGCCATTCCAGGCACTCCCAACATTATGATTTTTTTAAACAGTATATCTCCAACTCTAAGTTCCAATCATGACTAAAACTGACTGGAGTCAAAATCCAGTTTTGACACTTTCTATCAGTGGGAGCTGAGTTTAGCTCATTGAGAAAGTAGCTTGTGAGAGAAAATGCCGTGCTCATTTGGAAAGACTATGTCAGTACGTTTTTAATAAGTCTACTTAGTTAAAACTTTCCATATGGCATACTACATACCTAATCTATGATAAATACCCAAGTGAGACAGACATAGTCACTCACTCTGTTTTTCAGGAGAGGAAACTGAGTAAGACAGTGTGATTACCCACTGTGCTTACTTATAGTTGATACTGGACATCTTCTTCAACACTCTGTTTTATTGAAACATGGTCTTTCACTGAAACCTAATTTGCTGATTCTAGCTAGTATAACTACCTGACTTTCCCTGAGAATTTAATATCTGTGTCTCTTGAGCACTGGGATTGATGATGGCCACCACACCTACCACATATAGATATGTATCGATAAATACAGACACACATGTATGTGTCTGTCTGTCTGTCTGTCTGTCCGTCTGTGTTTCTGTATATGTAAATAAGTCCACTTGGACATTTCTATACCAAGTGCTGTACAAATTCACGAGATTTTGGTAAACATATTGTTGCTAAAGCAATGAAGACTTTTACGTTTTTACACGTTTGCATCCTACACTTCATTTATACAACTTTTCTAGTCTCCTCAGATTCTTTTCTTAGGCTTTAGGTTTACTAGAAAGTCAGAGATTGTCACTATTGCCTTAAATAATCCCAGGACTTTCCTTAGGACTTTGCCAAATAAAGGATGTCATAAATGTATTTTTGTTGAATTACAAAAATGAAGAGATGTGAACATTGAAAATGGTGAGCTGTGGGTTGGGATGATAGCTCAGTTGGTGAAGTGCATCTTGCACAATCAAGGATCTGATTTCTGTCCCCAGAACTCACATAAAGAACCAGAAGTGCCGATGTGTATATGTGATCCCTGTGCTACCACTGGATAGTTAGCCAAGCCAATCAGGCATGCCTCAGATTCCCAAAAGACCCTATCTCAAAAATAATAGTGTACATTTCCTGAAAGAATGATACCCAAGCAAGAAGGAAAGAGTGAACTCTGGTTCTGGAAAGGCCCAATGCATCAGTGTAGGGGAGTACCAGAACAGGGAAGTGGGAAGGGGTGGATGGGGGAACAGGGAGAGGGAAAAGGACATATGGGACATTTGTGGAGTAGGGAACCAGGAAAATGGAAATGAAATGTAAATAAAGAATATATCCAATAAAAAAAGAATGATACCCAAGGCTGACCCTCAGTTTCCAGACAACATACATATACATGAACCCACATACATATGAACATTCTCATTCTCTCTTTCTCTCTTTCTCTTTCTCTTACTGATACACACACACACACACACACACACACACACACACACACACACACACAAACACACACACAGACTCTGATGGCCCAGGATAGAACTATGAATATCTCCTTTGAACCTGTTCCCATAAGCCCAAATGGCACATGGATGCTTTTCTCCGTTTCTACTACACACACACCCTAAACCTAATCCCATCCCAAGCCCTGCCATTTCCTAAGGAAACACTGCATACTCAGTTGAATTGAATTGAACCTAGAATCAAAAGGTTAACTAGGAGGCATTCTTAAAGATGCTTTCAATACTAATTGTCCATGACTCTGGAATGTCATTAAGATGCCTTCTAAAATACCTTTCTTGTTGCCTGGTAACAGTATGTTTGACAAATACTCAGAAATGTCCAAGCAGACTTACATAGATATATGGAAACACAGGCAGACACGTGAACGTGTGTCTGTGTGCATACATATCTGTATCTTCCTTTTAGATAACCATCTTTGAAATAAATGTGAGTATAGCAGTAGTATGTTCTAAGATTTACTGTGTAAGAGTTCATAAAAAACACTTAACACAATGTGGTTTATTGTACATTACTTATTTTACTTTTCTATTCCTAAAGATTGCATTTTGAAGCTGGTAAAGACAATAATTCTTTGTGTATGTGTGTGTAAAGTTTTGTTAAATGGAGGTCCCACTATATTCTTAAATCAAAAAGCAAATGAATGCTCCTTACATTCTCACAGAATATTGAATGTGAACCATGCCAGATACAGATCAAGCAAAGCTTATATGGGAGAATAGAGTTCATGGTCTAAACTCACTTATCTCCATGGGAAAAGCAGAAATCATGGGGGCTTTGTAGTAAATTTCTAGGAGGAGTTAAGATGCCCAGGAAACTAAATTACTGCCAGAATAAAACATTCTGTGTTATTTACAAGTGGGAGTTGTCAGGTCAGCTAAATCAATTATTCACCATTTGTTCCATTTAGTTTTGTATAAATCTTCATTTTCTCACATAGCAAAGTCTCAATTTATTGTGGAGGCATACACAGACATTAATGAAGATAGAATGCCAGCAATAAACTGAATTTGGTGCAAGATTTGTAAGTTCTGCCCCTCATCTGCCCCTCATCAAAAAGTTCATTTTTTCTGCAACTCTCCCTTACCCCAAAGCCATTACCTGGTCTCATTTTCATATGCCACTTCTAAACAGAAACACTATTCTATCACTCAAAGAACAAGAGCTGTGCAACTACTTTGATTCATAATTTTGAAATCCAGAATCCTACTGGTCCCCTATCATGGGGCTGGTAGGGGTGATTTGGGAGGGTTGAACAGAAGGACTAAAAACAGCAATATCTTCATGAGCAACCACTTCTATATTGCCTATTATGTGGCAGAATTTAAGCAAAACACTTGGTGGACATTTTATCTTTTGGATTGTATACTTTGAAGAAGTCATTATTGACATTTATAGTTGAGGAAGCTGAGATCTGAGAGGCTAGAAAGCTATCCCAATATTACATGAATTATATTGCCTAGCCAAGATTCTGGCACTCTGTTGGTATTTGATATCTGGTCATTTTGATCTGATTCTTTTCTTCATTTAATTTCCTATCTAGAGGATAAGTCATTGGTCACTTTCTATATTTTGCTGTTACAAGGCAGGCTTTGATTTCAGTAGAATGTCCTAGCCTAAACTCACTTATAAGGGTGTTCCAGAACTTTACACTTACAATCAATATCATTTTATGAATCAACTTAGCAAATCTTCTGCAGAGAACACTGAGGAGAAAGTAGAAACCAAAAAGAAGCACCTAGGTAATTAAAAAGGACAACCTCCCTCCCCCTTGGGGTAATAGCTAGGGAAATTCATAGAAATCCAATTTCAAAGACCCAATCTTAGACAAAATGAATTGTTTCTTAGCTGGGGACATTTAATCAACTCACTTTCATTTCTGGAGTTTGCTGAAGAACTCTGTCTACATGTCTAGAATGGGAAAAGGTCTAGCCCATGAACCTTAGGCCTTCGATGGGATTAAGGCTAGTGATGCGCACCCAATTTATGCATCACAAGAGATGCCATTACATTATTATCATCAGACAAGAGGATGCATCTCCTGACACTCACATTCTCTGCAACAGAGGCAATTCTACTTATCAACTTCTGATCTAACTTGACAGCTTCATACTATGTGTTCTATATAGTGACCAGGTGTTAAACTCATGTGGCCCTTATAAGCCTCAGTCTTTCTATCTCTAACATACTGATCAACACATATAGTTATAAAGAAAACAAGTCTTAGCACAGCTTCATCGCTGCTCATGAGTACTAAGAGGCCTTGAGAATGGTGATGGATGTATTGTCCTATCTTTACAGCATCTGATAAACAACACTACTCATGAACTACATTTAGGAAGTCACCTCCATAGCCAAAGAGACCTCCAGAATGGGGTCTTGGTGAGCTTAGGTCAAAGCATGATACACTTAAATATGAATAGCAAAATATCTATTTTTACTCCTTCTATGTTCTATTGAGCAGTGTGTTGGCAAAAGATGACTATCAAAGCCCTGTGTGTTTCAATTAGGGGAGGCAGTGATGGCAAGTCATAGAGATTCTTACTTCCCTTCCCTATTTAAAGCAAAAACCTTCGCTGCCCTTCCTGAGTGTTGAGATTCTGAAATATAAAATTGATTTTCCTTTAAGTAACTGCTGTTTAAAAGAACAATACTGTAATAGAAGTAAACACCTGATATCAAAGTGAGTTAAGTACGTTGGCCAAGATCACACTCAGTAGATTGTGAGCAGAGCACATTTAAGAGGAGCTGCTCTGCCCAGGGCTCTTTGATCTCAAAGCACAGACCTCCACATACGCATTACTGCAAGCAAACTTCAAGACAGCATTCCAGTATGATTCTGAGTCTTTAACATTGGCAGGGTCTTCTTAAGCCCATTCAGAGGCTCATGAGGTCTCATGTGGGTTGCAAGGAAATAGCGATAGTTCTCTATCCTCCCATTTAGTGAAGGAGAGGAATTGGTCACCTAATGAGAACAGGGAAGGAAGAAATACAAAAATCCTCACATTGTTTTGTGTCCTTCTTAGTTTCCTCAGTTGACTCACTTAGGGAACAAAACACAGGAAAAAAAAAAGGACAGAATACCTGTAACTTATTACAATGACAAAGTGGTCATTAGAACAACCAAGGAAGTCAGTGACTAAGGAGACTTGGAACCTGGTGAAAGGGCAGCTATTTTGTGATATTTTCTGAAGCCAATTTTTAAATCTGAATTTTAAAATACTACTAAAGAGAGATGTCATAAAAGGGCCATTAAGAAAGTATAAAGGTACCCCCAAATCTTAAACACAGACAATAATGACATAATTTTCTAAATCTACTTCTGATATGCCAAAATCTCTAAGAATTCAAAGCAGTATCTTAAAGAGATAGTTGGGTCCACATGTTCATGGCACTCTTTTTAATCATTAGAAGCCATTCAAATGTTTATCAGGGAGTGCATATATAAATAAAATGTCTCAGCGTGCACAACAGGATTTTATTCAACCTTAAGAAGGAAGAGAGTCTGAATAGGTTGGCACATTCATTGATCTTAAATATCTATTGCTTAGGGAAGTGATAAAATCAAGAAAAAGCAAATACTCTATGGTTCTACCCATGTTGCACAGTGCCCTAGAACATTCAGATTTGTGGTCACAGAAAAGCACGTTTCCAGGAGATAGGGGTAGTCAGAGTGGAAAGGTACTGTTTAGCTGTTGAGAGTTTCATTCCCACAAGATGAAGTTATAAAGATGAACAGTGACATTGGTTTCACAGAAGTGTACTTGCCACTGAACTGTACAGTTGAAAGGGTTTAAGTGATCTATGCTGGGTATACTTTGCTATATAGGAAAGGCATAATTCTAAATGAGGTATTGAGATGTACATAAGCATAGAGTGTTTAACAAAGAATTTAAAATGCCACACCCACATATGCTTTGGACTTGAATTTGACTGTAACATTTTCCAGTTAGGACTCTGGTGTTGAAAGCACACAGTAAACAGGATACCCATTGTGGCAGAAGCTGATTTCTGGAAGGAGCCTGAAGTTAGTATTTTTAGGAAAACTTGCCTAACTCTGGCTTATTATTAGTATCTGAATGGACTGAGCTATTTCAAAGAGACAGTATGTTTCTCAATAGTCACTGGAGGCAAGATGTAGCTCAGACCTCCAGAATAATCTCTGATGACTACTCCAGAGACAGCCCCCTTCCTGCTCCTGTACATAGCAGCTTTCCCAGAACATTGTTTCAGAATTATCTTTATCTTTGCATGGTAAGAATGGGAACGAAACAGGGACCTTTCCTACTGAAGCTGCTGAGAAGGGAAAGATGAGCTCAGTCTATATGAAAGTGCTGGGCATGTGCTGTGCACATAGCTGAAGTGTTCCGGGGTGTATGGTATTATGTCCTGCAGTCCATGGATTATTTTCTTATCATCATACATATAAAAAAGTTAGTGTTGCATATTTATGACATACCTTGCCCTTTTTGAGCTCAATGAGTTAAATAATACCCTCACTATCATGATATTTACATTCTAATAGGGGCTTCAGGGGACTGGTTACTACTCCATAGATTAACTATCAGTGGTAATGAGGAATAAGAAGAAAACTAAGCATCAGGACAAAAGTGTAAGAGAACTTTTAGTTTAAGGAAAACTGGGAAGAATTTTCAAGCTAGATGGTATATGAGATGTGGCATGAAAATAAACATTGGGAACTATGAATATACCAAGGACCACAGAGAAAGCAGGAAATCCAGGAAAAATGCCCAGAGGTGAAACATAGTTATTTAGAGTCCAGAAGTTGTTTAGAAACCAGTAGAGAATAAGAGAGGAGGGAATAGAAGAACATAGGTGTGATTGGCATGTGTGAGGAGTGTATACATGTGTGTGGTGTGTGTGTGTGTGTGTGTGTGTGTGTGTGTGTGTGTGTGTGTGTGTTTAGTTTGGGGGAGTTTAGTTTGGGGGAGACCATGAAGTTTATGTAGAACATGGATCACATTTCCCCCCAGAGATCTTTATCATAATTTCTTACTACCGGTGTGACAGGCAGTATCTGCTGCCATCAGCCAACTCTGCCACTGCAACATAGCCATGGCTATAGATGAACCATAAACCAGTGGGTGCTATAAAGAAGAACATAACAGATAACAGTTTTAGAGGAGTGGCCCTTCATTTTCAGTGAGAATGATAATGGAGAGATTGGAAGGCCCAGTGAATCATCAGGAGGTTTTGACGGTGATAAGCTGAGATGCTGGTGGTTTGTCCTGGGAACAGGAGGAGGATATGTTCTGGAAGTAAAGTCAATAGGAATGATTGATGGGTACCACTGAGAGGAATTAGAGCACCAGTTGCATCACCCAGTCATTTAACAGAATGATCCTGCCATGGAGTAATGAAAGGTGGAAGGAGGTAGAATGTCAAGTGCAAATCAAAAGCTCAGGTTTTCACAAGTCAAATTTGGTCCACCAATCATTATTCACATGGATAAACCAACTGGACTGGAAAGATTAGGGAAGGATTAGAACAGAGCCCTTGGAAGCAGGATAGTGTTGTGATGAAGGTTAAGGAGAAGGAAGCAGGTTAGCCTCAGGGTAAATCCTGCAAAGTCTGCATACCAGTGATGAGATCCCTGCAAAGTTCATTCTAGAGGAGAAGTTGTGAAGATATAATAGTTAATATTTTCCAAGTACTCAGAAAGTCATCATGATTATTGCCCTGATTCAGATATTCAGTGATGTCCCTGCTCTTAAAATACAGCTCATAACTCATGATTTCCTACTATGCTGCCTGGTCTGATCCATGCTGACCATTCCAGCTTCCCCCTGGACTGTATTTCCAGCTTCTAACCATCTGCACCTGCTGCTCGTAACTACATCAAGGTGTTTGTTCCTAACTCTCCTATTCCTTTTCTATTGGGCTCTCACCTTTAAACTTGGCCTTAAATCTTGCCTCTTTAGACAGGACTTCTAACACCTGAAACTACAGTACCATTTCCTAACACATTTCTTTAGAGAGTCCTAAATTATTTCCATGTCACTGTCAGAATAATGGGATGAGAGTCCCAGTAAGAAGCCTGAACTAAAATCTTGAGCTGTCCACTTACAAGCTAAGAAATTCTGGATAAGTTCATCTGTGTGTTTCAGCTCTCTGATCTATAAAATGAAGTGATAAATCTTTACTCTGTGTATCTCAGAAGTTCCCTGTAGAACTGAGCTGGTTAATGTATGTAAAACAGTTTGGAGAGTGCCCAGAAGGATGAGAGGCTAAATGAGATTCTGTTGGTATTAGAAATATCATCTACACATTGATGTATGATTGTTGAAACTCTGTGTATTCTAGTAAATGGTAAGTCCTCTAATAACAAGTACCATGTCTCTCTGACAGCCAACACTTGATGATCTTGAAATAAAATATATGTTCTCATCTTCCTCATCCCCAGAATTATTATCTCCTGTTTCTTCCTCATCAATTCCCATTTTGATAGATGAGGATATCAACTTTCCAGTGAGAGCTCTTGGTGTTACTTGAGCTTCTATTTGCAAATAGAGTTGAAATCCAATTTGGATCTATAGACAGATGTTTTTCCTTGTATAGAATTTGTGGGAGATGCATGATTGTTCATCTGTAGGCTATGGAAGCAGAATACTGAAAGCAGCTTATGTCAATGAAAGTGTTTCCATAGTAAGTCCTTAAATATTTCCTCTGGAGACTTTAACTCATCATTGGTTATGACAAATACATGAGTCTATTGAAGCCAACTTCAGTTGTATTTTTTTAAAATACCTTGGAATCTCTTATCCATCATTGATTTCTCAGTCAGTCAGTGGAATGTTGGCTAAAGATTTGGGATATAGAATCATCAAAGTGTTCTGAATATAGGAGCTATAACCATATCTCATATAACCTTGAAAGACATAAAAATGTGAAGAAATAATTCCAAATCTTCCAGTAAAGGGACAGAGCTAACAACAGTGCCTTTTGGAGAAATTTATATGAAAGGTTTGTGTTGAAGAAAACATTGCTATAGAATTCCTGAGTTCAAGAAATTTTGATTTCAATGGTAGATGTCAAGTTATCTGCTGTTGTGTCTTTGTGAGTTTTTAAATGACCATAAGCCTGCTCAGTTTTCAAGGGCATAGAAAACAGGTGTATTTAAATAATCAGGAAGCTGGATAATATATTTAAGAGCACAGATTTCAGAATGAGTCATATAAACCTAGATGAACAACTGCTGATATTAATGTCCCTGCCTGTTTGGTGTCTATAAGCTTCTGTTTTCCATTACAAAGTGGAGATGCTAATATATGTTACAAGGCTGCTGAAAAGATTAATATAGATCATATACTGACTTAATACTAACCATTATTTTTATACCAAGAGAAAGAAAGAGATGACTATTACTAGATGTGCACCAAAAAAACACAGTCTGGATTAATTCCTAAATGGAATGGAATCCCAGCACCTGGAAAAGACAGTACAAGGAATAAAATATGGTATTGGAGAAGGATTCCAAGCCCTTACACAAACGAGTCTTAAAAATAAACTCTACCATGTAATTGAACTGGAAAGACTATTGTCAAAGCCAGAAACTTGGGCTCTAAAGTGACTCATAACCTATTCTTGGTGTTCTTGAGCCAAATTTATATAAATTATCATAGTTCAAAGACATACAGAACTGCTCATTTTAACTGGTAAGTTGGAGGTCACTTAAGGCTAAAGGTTATGAACTCATTGGCCAGAAGTTCCCAGAAAAGTTTGGCAGCTCACCAACACTTGGTAGTCCCCCACAGGCATAATCACTATTTTGTCCAATGGCATCTATTGACACTGCTTGGAGTAGGTTAATGGCAAAGCGCAATCTACTCATTGTCAGGTGTGGAAGAATGAAACCAATGTTTTGGAGTACTTTTTGATTTCAAGTGTTCTATTACAAAGTGCCCATATCCATTAGATCTCCAAATGTTACTGAAGCAACTGCTCCTGCCCTTTAGGCTCCGGGAAAGCAATGGTCAATGACTCTTATGGTTTTGTGAGTCATAAATCTAGATTGGTGATCTTTGAACCAAGACCAGTGCTAATTCTTCCATATCACTCAGTCCTGATAGATTCTAGTTAATCAAAAACTCATAGGCCAGGAACAAGAGCTATTGTTACATGCCTGTAAACATACTTTGCTATAGCTTTATCTATAAGAAGTAATTATAAATGTAAGAGAAGGGGAAGCCCCACTCACCTCCCACTTCCCTTTTAGGAGAGGTCTGTTGGGTTAAATTCCATTTCCATGTTTTCTGTAGGTGGTTGCACAATGAAATAGATAGCCCTGTTCATCAGAGGAAGAAGTTGACCCTTTGTCTCTGGGAGAAACAAGAAAGAATGCTGTGTTACTCAGAACTAGGGCTTGTAGGAACTAGGAAGGATCTGGGGATCCTTCCCCCTTGCTCTACCCCCTTTCCTCCCAAGCACTGGCGTTATGAGAGTGTGCGACCTCATCCAGATTTTTGTTGGGGTGTTGGAGATCCTAATTTGGGTTCTAAGCAGCCTGGGAACTCATTAAGCCATTACCTAAGTCCACCTAAGATCCTGTCACATTCTCAGTAGTTTTGATTCATGACAGCAAAGTTCGTAGCCAAGCCAGGAAAAAAAATAATTATGCTTTAGAGGATTTAGTAGTATCTGCCTGACTGGGGTGCAAGAAAAAGCTACAGAAAAAAAGGAAGATGTGCTTGGAGGAATTAGTAGGGGGAAGTCCAGAGGAGGATTTGAGCCCATGGTAAGCGGTTACGAAAAAAACTGGATGTTTATGAATTCCTGTTAGCCTAGTAGTGATATAGTTGCAGAAAGATTTCACTTTCTGCAGAAAGATTATATTGGGTTGGTTCAATAGGTTTAGAACAGGTAGGAGAACTGTTATTTTCTCTATCCCCCCCCCAATCAATAGACAGACTAACAAACAAATGATGGATAGATGGATGGGTGGATGGATGGATAGATAGATGATAGACAGACACATAAATATATGGATGATATTAGAATAGATAGATACAGACATATAGAGAGATGTCTTCTTTATCTGTGTGTGTGCATGTGCACATGTATGTGCATGACCGTGTCTGTCTTTGTGCTGATCAAAATAAAGACATATGAAGGCTTGAACTCAAACCAGTATATATATATATATATATATATATACATATATATAGTGGTGTTTGAATAAAAATTACCCTCATAGGCCATCAGGAAGTAGTACTTGTTGAAGTAGGAATGATCTTGTTGGAGGAAATATTGTTACTCCAAATGGGCATTAAGGGTTCAGATGCTCAAGCCAGGACCAGCTGAATCTTCCTGCTGTGAGCTAGATGTAGAACTGTCAGTACCATGTCTTCCTGAATGGCACCATACTTCCTGACATACTAATAATGAAATAAATCTCTTAACTGCAAGCAACCTCTAATAAAATGTTTCCTTATAAGAGTTGCCCTGGCTAGGTGCTGGGAGAACTTCTCAAGGGACATCCATACCAGACTCCTGTCAGCAAGCACTTCTTGGCATCAGCATTAGTGTTGGGGTTGTGTGTGTGCAGATGAGATGGATCCCTAGGTGGGGATGGCCTTTCCTTCAGTCTCTGTTCCACTCTTTATTCCTGCCTCTCCTTTAGACAGGAACAATTCTGGGTTAAAATTTTTGAGATGGGTGACCCTGATACCTCAACTGGGAGCTATGCCTATTGATTCTCCAGGACAGGGAGATGCTAGAGTGGTAAGGAATGGGTAGGAGATGGGGAGGAGGAGCACCCCCATAAAAGCAAAGGGAGGGGGAAATGGGATAGGGGGGTGTTGGTGGAGAGAGTGGGAAGGGGGATATCATTTGGAATGTAAGCAAATGAAATGATTAATAAAATAAAGAAGAAAAAGAGTTGCCCTGGTCATGGTGTTTCATTACAGTAACAGAAACCCTAAGAAAAATTTCAAATAAAGATGGTTTGGGGACATTCAGTACAGACTCCATTCAACTCAGGGTACACAGAAGCTACAAGAAGACTGATCAGTATCTTAGGGCCAGGAAGCAAGAGAATGGTTTCCTGTGTGGATAAAGTAGGCTTGCTATTAACTGTTCCTGTAGCGTATAGTAATCCTCAAAACAAGAAGGGCATGGAACATATCCCTTAACTCTAAACTTTCCTTCTCCCCGTTTTCACAGCAGAAGCACAACAGCTAGGGAACTTATGATGCCAAGTCTGCCAAGGAGTTGCACAGGATGGAAAGTGGCTCTAGAATGGCAATGAAACAATCCAACACCCAGGAACTGATCATAAACCCCTGAGACATCAATGAACTGAATAGGTTCTTGTGAGTTAGACCCCATAAGAGAGCAGATATATAGAAAGCAACGAAGAGAGAAAGAAACTATGAAGCTGAGACTTCTAGATGAAGTCGTGAGGATCCTTGTGGGACATTTGATTTAGAAGTGGTAAACATGAGAAACTAGATACTTAAGGAGATGTTCATGACTCCAAAGTATGTTGATATAAGATACATGTTGATTAAAGAATACCCCAATGCAAAATGCCAACTGAGTGAGACAAACCATGTCTCGAAGGACACATGCAGGCTGCAGAAATGAATTTGACAGTTGTCAGCACACACATGGTGCTTAATGAGATGCTAGTAGCTATTAACTAGAAGGAGTGTGTAAGAAAAAGCAGGAAGACAGCTTGCTTCTTGCTTCTCCAATCAGTTGAAGAGAAGCTCTTATGGAAAACTGAGCAAGAGGAAAATGGAAGGCACCTTTAGGCCTGCAGGATGTCAGAAAGTCCTAAGGAAAGATCCTGATTGAAGGATAGGGTAGAACAGTTATGATTAATGCACACCAGAAGCCATGACTTTTCAATAAGTGCAAAAGGGAGAAGTCCTGGTTAGAATGAGTTGCCCAACCAACAAAAGTCTATGATAATGAGTTATTGTGTTCCCTCTCTTAATAAATAAAAGAATGTTAATGCTGAGATGAGTTAAGGCAGCAGTTCTCAACCTGTGGGTCATGACACCTTTGCAGGCAAAGGATCCTTATATGGGGGTGACTTAAGACTATCGCAGATATTTACATTACATTACAATGCATAACAGTAGCAAAATTACAGTAATGAAATAGCAACAAAATAAATTGCTTGGGGGTCACCACCACATGAGGAACTATATTAAAGGGTTTCCACATTAGGCAAGTTGATAACTACTAGGCTAAGTTAAACTCATGTCTACAGATATGAATGCAGCTCTCGGATTCCTCGGGCCACATCTTTCCTCACTACTGAGTAATTTTCCAGCTCTGTGATTCATGCTTCATGGAGTGTAGTTATACAGTAGCTTTCCAGTGGGCCTCTCACCCCAGGGATTTGCCAAGGTTGACCTTCTCTTAGGCAAAAGATGAAGAAAATTTCTCATCCTTAGGAGGAAAAAAAAAAGAGAACATAACCTAAATGGCAAGATATTAATCTTGAGACCATTTACAGGGAGTGTTAAGTGGCCCCGTTGGCATTAACAGCAGTAAGCTTCGAATATCACTTGTACAGCAAGCTGCTTAGCTCTGCAGATAGCAAGTCACAGCAGGCCTTCTTGGGTTGCAAATATAGTCACTCTGTTTGCCAATTAACTCTTTCCCACATTGTGTTTTATATAACCAGCCAGGAAGCTTTTGCTGCCACAGCAGAATCTGCGGGCAAATGGCACTGTCCTGGGAATTGAAATGATGCGACAAGAGCCATGGCAGTGGTCAAAAGGGACAGGAGAAATCATGGAGGAATGGTCATTAGTGAGCCAGAGACTCGCTCTTCTCTGGAATGTGTGTCCACATTTTCTCAGCTTCCAATCAGGCAGGGTAATGGACAAGACATTGTTCTTTTATCTTGAGAAAACATAGCATGTCTAAGTTATTATAAACAAGCTAAAACACGATTCTATGATTCTCCCAACTACACTGTCCACTGTCCTTTTGTGCATCTTGCTGTTTTAAAAACCTATTTCAGCAGGAGCAGGTGGTTTGGATCTGTGCCCTAACCCTTTGTGACACAAAGGCTCCATGACTTCTCTGCTTCTTGTCCCTTCAGCAGCACTTGGCATGAATGACCAGCCCTCCTCATAAAGGAGTGAGTCTATCTCTTCCATTCTTCCCTCATTGTGATTTCTTACTCTTCTGGGCAGGTCCCTCCCCTTTTTTTCAACTAAACATGTCATGGGCTTCTCCGGGCCTCTTAACTTGTCCATTTAATTCTTCACTTAGAAGATACGCTGTAAGTTATCATCATAAACAGGTTAGCTTGAGGATGCTATGATGGTATTAGTGAATATGAGATTCTTGAGATGGGATCAGAAGAAACATGTCACCACGGTTATAAATCATCAGAGTGGGTACACTCTTGGTCCTGATCCTTGCCCCATTTCTCTCTCTCTCCCTCACTCCATTTTAACTTCTTTTCTTTCTAACTACCATTCCATCATCAGCTAGCCTGATGATTCATCTGCCTCACTGAATCTAAACAAATCTGTCCTCCTTTTAAATAATCTCACCTATGTATTTTGTCCCAGCAGTGACAGGTGAGTTAATCAACATTACCAGACCTAATAATGGAGTATTGGGTAAACACTTGATAGTCAACTGCAAATGAGTAAAGGAGGAGAAGCCAAAGATAAAAACGAGCCCTTTGAGTAGTGGGATAATTGAAGGAGGTATTTACAAGGACAGGGAAAAAGGAAAATTCTGCAAAACAAAACAAACCAACCAAACAAACAAAATCCTCAAGAATTCCATTTTATTGCTACTACCATGAGTACCAATTTGAATCTGAGCAGCAGAAATATCCTAAGGAGATAGGGACTAATCAAAAGAAACAAGCCACCAGGGTGGGTACATTCTTGGTCCTGATCCTTGCCTCCCTTTTTCTCTCTGTCTCTGTTTCTGTCTCTCTCAAGTTGAGCACTGAGTAGATGATCTGTAATCTTCAAACACCCAAGAAATGTCGCAGCATAGCAGACATGGCTGCCTAGCAATGCAGATGTGTGTTGTGCCTGGAATCAGATGGAGAGAGACAGAGATAGAAAGAGATAGATACAGAGAGACAGAGACAGAGAGGGATAGAGAGGCACAGAGCAACAGAGACAGAACAGGTAACCTGTTTCTCCTCATGAACTGTCGTGTCCACTAATGGTATAAAACTATTAATCTATCCATACATGAACCCATTATTGAGGTCAGAGCCACTATTACCTTCCAAAGCCCTACCTCTAAAACCTTCAATATATGAGTACCTGGAAGACACTCTAGATACAAACCATAATAATACCCAACCAGGCCAGACAGTGGTGGCACAGGCCTTTAATCCCAGCACTTGGGAGGCAGAGGCAAGTGGATTTCTGAGTTTAAGGCCATCCTGGTCTACAAAGTGAGTTCCAAGACAGCCAGGGTTATACAAAGAAATCCTGTCTTGGAAAAAATTAAAAAAAAAACAAACAAAACAAAACAAAAAACAAAAAACAAAAAACAAAAATACCCAACCAGTGCCACCTTGCTATCATAACTGCTTTTCTTCCTTAGACCACTAGCTCTCTTCTAACTATTGCCAAGCTGTCAACACAAGCCTTCTCTCAATGCACAATGTTCTTTGTGACTTGTTCCACTGCTAGACGATTGTACTGTTACCTTACCCTCCCTCATCCTGGGCTGTGCTCTGCCTCTCTGGCCTTCTACATCCAAACCATCTGCAGCCCTTCCTTCCTGCCCCCCCACCCACATGCACTCACTTCAAGTGACTAAATTCTTAGAATCCAGAGCACAGCTTCAAATCAGAGTGCTCCCTTCAACTAGAGTTTCCCATCTGAATCACAGAGTGCACAGAAAGATATTCATTAGCTTTCATCTTTCAACTCATCTCAAGGATTTTTCATGCCTGGTGCTACTTGAGAGCACTGCACATTCATCTTCTATAAGCTTTAGAGCTGGGTGCTCCTGTTGAGAAAGGTTAAGATACTTGCTCCCTCGACACAGTGGTTGTGACTACCTGATGCTTCCTGGGGGTTTGTTTCTTTATTCTCTAATTCTCTTCCTGAGATTGGAAGTTTCCTAATGGCATAGACTGTGTGCCTTCCTTCGGTGGTGCATAGCTTACTTTGAGGAAATGGTTGTTGAACAAAGGAGGAATGATGAATTGAAACAGCAGCAAAGGTTTCTCTCAAACTCTTTTCTGAGGGTTGTATTCCCTATACTGGTCACTCCAAGTCCACTTTAAATGGTTTTGTAATTATGCCACCATGTCTGCCTTTTGTCTATCCCATTCTTCAGTTCTTCCATTATACCACATACCTTCCTCTGTTCCAGTCACTTTCTTTATCCTTCCCTCCCTCCTTCTCTCTTCTCAAAAGGGAAGAGCCATAGTAAGAGAGACCCCACCTGACTTTCTATGCTGTGCATCAGAAGTCGTCATCAATGCAGGCGCTCAATCCTTCTGTAGTCTATATGACTTAAGAAGAGGGCAAGTCTCAGGATAAAGAGGCTTTGGTGCAGACTGAGCACTGTATCTCTTTGACATATGTCAGGGTTGCTTCGTAAGGCAAACTCTGTAATATTTTCATACCTGTAAAGTGAATACCCCATAAGTCCAGCATTTACAGCATAAGAAATATAGCACCTCACATATAAGTATTGTGTGATTTCTCAATTGGAATTCTTCAGAAATGATTAATCCCACAAGTTATAGATAGTTGCTGTTGTTCCTCAGCCCTTATGAAATATTCTATAAGCTGTGGATGCTTGTGAACATTGGAAGAGGAAAATGTGACAAAACTTATTCATATATTAAAAAATATCTGGGTCTATAAATAGAAGACCCACTGAGATCTAGCTCCAGGCCTTTTCCATTTTCATTCATCCATTCAATACGATTATTCTCTGTACCAAAAAGATTGATGCACACATCAAGACTTACAGCAGTCTTGAAGCTGTGCTCTTCCATGGATGTAGATTTGAAACAAGATCACCTAGGCTATCCCAGGGGGAAGAATAGCAGCCTGATACAGATGTGCTGTACATAGAAAACATAATTGAATATTTCTGCTCTTTTATGCTGTTGGGAAGACGATGTTCTTTTAAGCACAGTGTATCTTTAACCACCTGACATTGGTCTTGGCACCACAGCTTCTAAATGGCAGCACAAAGCGCACCTTTTAGATTGTTCCTTAGATATCCAAAATGATTAGACACTTGAAGACATCTTTAGCTGAAGTTTATCATAGAGGAAGTGAGTGGCAGGGAGAACAGGCATCTGGGCTGCAGTGTGTGCTTTGACCTTGTAGATATTTCCGAAAAGGCCATTTAAAGACAATGACAGGAGGAAGTCCATTTATGGCCTTCAACAGGCCAGTGTCAATGGGATCCGACTCTCCCAGTGCTTGCCAGATCCTGTGATAACAGAGACAGCTGGAAGGTCAAAAATAAGGAGAAACTTTAGATGTGCTGCCAAGTATTTCCTTGATGTGGGAAGGCGGGGCCCAGGGAAATTGCTCTCCTGACATTTGCCTTCGAGATGCAAGACAGTGTGCTCAGCTACGGAGACTTCAATCTTAGGTGCAATATTAATAATAATAATAAAAAAGTCAACCACCTGGTATATTTTAATCCTATCTGTATTTTCATGCAAGAGTCATTCAGGGAAAGTAAATGATAGCACAGACTCTCGGGGATCACTAGCCTCAAACTATTTTCAAAGCCTTGCTTAGGAACATTGCTAATAGTCTAGAGAATTTGAGTTTCAGTTTCCCAAAGACCTGCATACATATTCTGGCTGACTTTTTACAAGCTACAAATTGTTATAAAACTCAAGGTCCTCAGTTGAAAATGAAATCCAGGCCAGAAGGCTCTCTCTCTCTCTCTCTCTCTCTCTCTCTCTCTCTCTCTCTCTCTGTGTGTGTGTGTGTGTGTATGTGTGTGTGAGTGTGTGTGTGTGTGTCCAGGTGTGCATGTGTGCCTGTCTGCCTCTCTGCTGTCTGCCTGTCCTCTGTCTTTCTGTCTGTGGATATATGAATTACATGAGTGATTTTAGATTATAAAATGGAAGACATAATGAAGGTTCAGTCCAGCCTCTAATTCGAGATGAATTGAGCAAGGATAGTGGATCTGCCAATTGTCTAACTTGCCCTTAGTATCGGCCAAATAGAGAAGGCCTCAGCAAACTGTGCACACAAGCCAAGATCAGCCATCCTGTCTTTGAAATGATGTTTTTGTTGGATCATAGCCTCACCCATTCATTTCTCTGTGTACATGCTTTCTTCTGGGCTCTGGCCATGGAGCAGCAATACTCGTGACAGTGACCATCTGGACTCTAGCCTAAAATACTACCTTCTCATTGACTGTCACAGAAAGCATCCATTGGCTCCTGAAACAGAGGTTGTATAGAACTCGAATAACATAATCACGCCCCTACCTCCATCTTTAATGCTCATGTCCTCCTAAAGCAAGAGAGCCCTCTTCAAAGACAGCAGGGAATGTGAACAGAATTAACTTTCCAGGAGCCTAAGACATTTAACCATTTCTCCTAACAATCCTCTTTCTCCTTTCTCCATGTCCAGCCTCAAAGAATTATCCCCTTGCTTCTGTCTGTTGGTCTAAGAGCCAGCAAGCTTAGCTGCTACGTTGGAATGTGGAAGTGTGGGTGCTGTGAACATCCCTCACCTGCCTGCCCCGAGGATCGATTTTATAGAAAGTAAAGTAAATGTGCAAAAGAAGCTAGGCTTTTAAGATAAAGTTGGAACTCCAAAGAAACCCTTAGTCTGCTTTTGGCCACACCCTAATGCCCTCTTGTTGAAGCCTGCTTTCCCCCTAACCAATCTGGGGTGTTTAGAATGGAAATGTGGCAGGTTTTCATTTTGCTTGGAACCTAAAATTTTGGAGTCAGACCTGCATTTGGGCCTTTGGTTCATAGCTATCTGGATGTGTCTCAATTTCTCCAAGACATTCATTGCTTTCATTTTGCATAAATTAGATGTGTGTGTGTGTGTGTGTGTGTGTGTGTGTGTGTGAGAGAGAGAGAGAGAGAGAGAGAGAGAGAGAGAGAGAGAGAGAAAGTGAGTGACTGAACTAAGGGACTTGCATTCACAATTTTGGCTCCTCAGTGGCCTTGTTTTAGCCTGGATTCTAGTTAAGTCAGAACTAATACCCAAAATGGTTCATTTGGAAGGTAACCCAAGAAACCAGGATAGAAAAAATCATAAGTGAAACAGAAATAACATAAATACAAACTGCTCTGCATTAATCTGGCCAAAACGTGATACCCAGGAGACGGGACTTGCCCAGTTTGATCAAATCAAAGTTGTGTGATCTTCCTTCCAGTCCTCGGTCCTCCATCACTGGAAGATATAAACTCTAGACATAAATGTCTATTCCTGTTCTTGATGTTACACAGACAATAATCCCCGCGAAGGCAATAATCTCCTGAAGACCAAAGTCATGGTGAGAAGTGGTTTAAAAGACATGGGTGTGGATTCTAGATGAAGCGAATGAGCTAAGGAGAAAATAAAAAAATCCCAGAATGCAAAGCAAACCCCAACAATACAATAGGGAGCAGAGGACAAGTCACAGCCATGACTTCAAGGGCTCTGCTTAAGCCGACTGGCTACTGCTGTTGGAGTCAAGAGAAGAGGCAAGATTTTCCCTGGTTGGAAGAATGCGGGGAGGGGAAGGGGTGCAGCTCTTCTCAGGGATTCAAGGAAACATTCAATAAGAAGGGCAGCAGGACACCTGAGGGCGGTGCCTTTGGTTGTCCCAGAGAAATGAAAACCCAAGAACCACAGCTCCTCTCTTGTGAGGTGAAGTAGCTTAGCAATTGAAAGACAGCGAGCCATCCGCCCGGAGCAATTATGTTTTCATTATTATTCCCAAGCTGCTGTGTCACAAATCACATTTTCTGTCCTGGGGCATGTCGGTGCACAGCTGCTGATTGCAGGTCCCATCCCTGCACCAGCTGACTGCCCCAGCCTGGCCCTGGGAGCAGCAAGCTGGTGGCTCATTAACCACAATACCTGCTCACCGACAGCAAACCCAGTGGAACAGATGCTGTGGATTTAAGGACGTTCTTCCCCATCTGAAATGAATACAAAGTTAGGAGGTTTTCTTCTTCTCCTTCTCCTTCTCCTTCTCCTTCTCCTTCTCCTTCTCCTTCTCCTTCTCCTTCTCCTTCTCCTTCTCCTTCTCCTCCTCCTCCTCCTCCTTNTCTCCTTCTCCTTCTCCTTCTCCTTCTCCTTCTCCTTCTCCTTCTCCTTCTCCTTCTCCTTCTCCTTCTCCTTCTCCTCCTCCTCCTCCTCCTTCCGCTTCCCCTTCCGCTTCCCTTTCCCCTTCCCCTTCCCCTTCCCCTTCTCCTCCTCCTCCTCCTCTTTCTTCCTTCTTCCTTCTTCCTTCTTCCTTCTTCCTTCTTTTTTTTTCCACTATCAAACTCCTGTTGGGATTTTTTTTCTGGAAAGACCTTGAAACTCTTGTAGATTTTCATGTCACTCTGAGTTACAGCTCAGCTGAGACTATTGAAGGTGGGCACAGCTTTGATTCACAGGCACAAATACAAACACACCCAGGTGTCTCTAGCTTTAAAACTGGGAATTTAAATTGCCAAGCTTTAGATAGCCAGAGGGCCACCATGCTTGTGCTGCCATCGTGTGGCAGCACCTGGAACTGCACAGGAATCAGACCAAATTCGAAAGGACTAATTTGGGCTGCCTCTGCTTTCTCCCCTCTAGTCCTCACTGTCCGCCTCCTGCTCTGTTGAAAGCTTCTGCTTTGAAGTAGTCTAATAAAAAAGAAGAAGAAAAGTGAGAGAGACATCAATTAGCTAGGTCCCACTGTTTGCAAGTTTGTGCTCATGGGGCTTAGCATATCTTTCCCTGGTTAATACTCAAAAAAAAAAAAAAAAAAAAAAAAAAAAGCCCTCTGTGGCCAGCGCTGTTATTGACAAACAGCCCCCAAAGGAAGCTCACCTAGAATCCAAGATTCTTGATCCCTCCACTAGGAGAATTCAAAGTCAAAACTGAGTTCTATAAAACTTGCACACTGCATTTAAAGGCACAAGGTTAATTAAAACGTATACATCCTTTAAGAGGAAAAAATCCTTTAAGTTTAAAAAAATCACTTATTTTAGAAACTTAATATATTACAACCACATCTGTTGTTTCTACTTTGTAATTTATAGATTAATGATTTTCATGCTGCAGATATTAGTTTACAAATAAAACAGATATTAGTTTACAAATATTATCTCATGGTCACATACTTCTTCATGGGCCTCCCATTCCATTCAGAATATTGAAAACTATGACTAATGAATGTGAATATAATTGAGGCTGAGAATCTTCTTTTTTTTTTTTTTTTTTT
>BDUI01000031.1:487149-512145 GCA_002335545.1 Apodemus speciosus | reverse complement strand
TTTTATCAGTATAATTTCCATGATAATCTTTAATTTTAACATGTTTTTCTATATATTTCTTCAATTTTATCAGAAATATTTTCCATGTGAATCTTCAAGTTTATCAGAAAATATTTATAATTCTACTTTCAATCAACTTAGGAATACTTTTATGCCTACCATTATTATATCTATATAAAGTTTTCCATGATAATCCTCAATTCTAACATGTTATCCTACATTTTTCTACAATTTTAGCAGAAATATTTTCCACTTAAATCTTCAATTCTGTCATAAAATGTTTCTATTTCATATTTCAATTAATTTAGCAATGTTTTTATTTGTACCACTTTACTCATTAATTTTCCATGAAAACTGTCAATTGAAACATGTTTTTCTATGTATCTCWTCTAATTTATCTGAAATATTTTCCATGTAAATTTTTTATTTTATCATAAAGTGTTTTTACTTCCCTTTTCAATGAAAAAAAAAGAGAGCAATGATTTACAACTTAAAGGGCCAGTAAATGTCTTCAACAAAATTATAGAAGAAAACTTCCCTAACCTAAAGAAAGAGATGCCCATAAACATACAAGAAGCCTACAGAACTCCAAATAGATTGGACCAGAAAAGAAATGCCTCCATCTATTACATAATAGTCAAATTTTCCATATTATTACATAATAGTCAAAACACCAAATGCACAAAACAAAGAAAGAATATTAAAAGCAGTAAGGGAAAAATGTCAAGTAACATATAAAGGCAAACCTATCAGAATTACACAGAGTTGTGTAGCAATGGAGGTGGGGATCTGGGGGTCAAAACCAGAAAGTCCTAGGTGCCAAAAAAGCAAAAGCCTCCCAGGACCCCATGAGGATGACATTAGCTGAAATTCCCCACAAAGGGGAGAGAGAACCTGTTGAGACCATATCCAGAGGTTAGGCATGGCTTCCCCCGCAGAACAGGGATGGAACCACCCACCCATCTCCAAAATTTTAACCCAGAATGGCTCCTCTCTAAAGGAAATAAAGGGACAAAGAGTAGAGCAGAGACTGAAGGAAAGGCCACCCAGAGACTGCCCCACCTGGGCATCCCACATGCAGGCGCCAAACCCAGACACTATTGCTGATGCCAAGAAGGGCTTGCTGACAAGAAGCCTAATACAGCTTTCTTCTGAGAGGCTCTGCCAGATCCTAACCAATACAGATGCAGAGGTTAGCAGCCAACCGGACTGAGCACAGGGACCCCAATGGAGGAATTAGGGGAAGGACTGAAGGAGCTGAAGAGGCCATAAATGGGCTTTGTTCTTGTGAAAGCTTGATGCCCTAGTGTAGAGGAATGCTAGGGCAGTGAGGCAGGAGTGAGTGGGTGGGTGGGGGAGCACCCTCATTGAAGCAGGGTAAGGACGGGGATGAGATAAGGGGTATGCAGAGGGGAAACTAGGAAAAGGGATAATATTGAAATGTAAATAAATAAAATATCCAATTAAAAAAAGATAGCATCCATTTGTATATCTAGGAAAGAAAGGGTTATCCTTTTTTATATATACTCAAAATACCCAGTTACTATGACACTTTTGTTAACTTCTGCTTATGTTTCTTCAGCTTTGGTTTCATGAAACCAGAACCTTCTTTTTGTATAGGGTTTACATAAGACTCATTGTTCTTTTTGACACACATTACATACACACACACACACACACACACACACACACGTACACACACAAACATACACCTATAGACTTGTACATATGAACAGATGTGGCTACACACACACACACATACAGCTTCAACAAAAAAATTAGTATGTAATCTTAGGATCTTCCTCACAAATACCCAGTGAGATCAGTAAAGTACTGGCAGAGTAGAGACTTATTCTGGATTGAGGCTGTGTTGATTTGCTATCATTAGATTACAGAATACTTAGTTCCTAAAGAACACAATAGCTCAAAAATCAAGCACCCAACAAAAAAAGACTCTCAAATGAAAATGGCCCTGACTGTGTATGTCCCCACTTCTAGATCTAAGCAGAACAGGTATTTATTGTTTTTAGAGGTGAAGGTAAGCACAGACAAGTGGGCAATGAGGAGAGTATTATCACTCATGGTTTCATTCCTTGTAACCCCGAGAAGATGCAAAGCAGCTTGCTAATACTCTGTCATCTGCAAAACAAGAATAGTAATGCTTCTTGATAGAGAACTCAAGACTAAGCAAAGCACACATGTAAGGTAATGGGAAAACTCAAATTGTATGTTCCTTTGTTTCTCAACATCCAAAGTTACAAGCTGTGGCAGAGAGGAGGAAGCTTAGACATAGCGCTCAGCATCCATATCTCTCACCTGGTTGAGCCTCCATCTTCATCTTCACTGGTACTCAGTTACTACATCCTCTTATAGAACAATCAGTAAACTTTTAAAGTCATTTGCTTAGCATCTTTAGAGAAAACAATATATCAGTTTGTAAGAATACATCCAAATGCTTCATAAACAAATAAAATAAAATAAAATAAAATTGAGCTGTCCAATTCCAACATTGACAATGATGAAATTTCTTTTCTATTTATTTCTTTGGTGGAAATGCTCACCGAAGAAACAGGAACAGCCTCAGACCCCACCAGGGAAATAAGAATTCCTAAAGGTAAGAACTTCTCGGGGAAACCTAGCTCTTGGGAATGGATGTCAGGTTAGGGAGTTTCTGACTAGTCCCCTGGTCTTCAGTGAGTTTTAGAACTTGTGTAAACCTGACGCAGGGTTACCTGCAGGATTGGAACTTGAATTTGGGATTCCTGGAGCTGTCTGTAGAGGGGCAGTGTGTGTAGCAGCAATTACACTGGCCAGCTGAAGGGATCTGCTGCTCAAAACAAGGAATTTAAATTTCAAATTGAAACACAAAGCTGATGATAACTGTTTAACTTCCCTTCCCTGGAGGAGCAAAATGGAGTTAAAACTGCTATAAACCAACAGAGCCTCAGTTCTAGACATTTAAGAACACGTTTCCTAATAGATGCATTAATTCTAATGCTGCCACTTCTCACCAGCCTCTTTCAGGAAAGAAAGTCGAGTTTGCTTGGATTTGCATGTGATTTGCATATTGGACACTCAACCCCAAATTGATGCTTATTTCCTTTCCTGCTCACGGTTATTAAACAAGAATGCTCAGGGTCTCGGCATGCAAAACCCTTACTCCAGAGAAGAAGGCAGTTCTCTGTCACTGGTCCTTTCCAGCTGAGGTTCAAGGCACTGTTGGACACTTTAGATATCTTTGAGAGTCCCAAAAGATCCTCAGTGCAGGGTGTGTCCTGGGTCAGTCAACTATGAAAGAAACTTACTGGGCAACAGATGACATTGAATTTTGACTGCTATGTGACATTAGTGAGTTAGTGCTGACTTTGATCGGCGGGATAATAGCAGCATGGTTATGGAGGAATTACATTATTTTCTAGTACTACTTTTTGAAATAGCTGGGAAATAAAGCATCATGATGGCTGCAATTTTCATAAAATATAAGTACTCTAGAATATCAAGCCAAAAGGAGATAAAAACGGTAAGGTACATGCAGCCAAATGTTTATATGGTTGAAATTGATCCATGAAATCAATGTCCGTTATAATATTCTTTTACTTTTCCTCATGTGAAAATCTGTACAATAAAAGTTGTTGAATGCTTCAAGAGTTTTCTGTTATAATCAGAACACTCGGCTGCATGCATGTGGAAGTTGACCTCCTATTCTGTGTAACAACCTAGGATCTGGCAGGTGAAAGCAAGTAGGAAGCAGGAGCTTCATCCCTCTTAGGGAATGACTGCAAAGTATCAAGGCACGAAAAAGCGTAAGGAGCTAGGCTTGTACAGGCTTGTAACCTCAGTTACTAGAAGGTTGAGAAAATAGAATCACAAATTCAAGGTTAGAATAGGTTAAGAGTGACTTCCAAACTACTAGCTTGGGTAATAGAATGAGAATATATATACATACATATATGTATATGTATATGTATATGTATATGTATATGTATATGATGTATATGTATATGATGTATATGTATATGTATATGTATATATGAATATGTATCGCTTCTCCATGCTACATCTCCATCTGGTAGAGATTTGTTTTTTCTTTCATTTTTTTTTCTTTCATTAACAACAACAAATATCATGCTATATATGACTGATTTTTTGCTCACTAAAATAAGTTTTAGATTTCTTTTCATTTCTAGTTGTATTAATTGGGGTCACATCTCTATATTTTTTTGTCTTTTAAATATTCTGCTTAAAGTCATAGAGAACGGTTGTTTATAACCTGCAGTTTGGTTGTTTATTGTTCTGGTTGGTGGTATTGTTAATTCGTTTTCCCTCTCTGGTTTCTCTATGCATAGCAATGTGGATTCTTACTGTGGCTCCTTTGTTCATCTACTCTTCTAAATGAGTCCCTTCCTGTACTGTTGAATATTGAACCATGTTTCTTCTTCCTATCTGTATAGTATACCTTTAAGTATTTTTTATAGTGCGGGTTTGTTAAATGAAATGCTCCAATTTGTGTCTAATTAAGTTCACAGAATCAAGAGAATACAATAAAATTATCCATTTGTACCCTATAATACTGCTCCCTTGGTCATTTCTCTTAGCAGGCTATGTACCTAAAAGATGGGGGGGGGGGGAGTAAAGAAATACAGGTATTATAAGGAGTGTGATGCTAAGAAAAGAAAGAAACCAGGGTACAGCATTCTTGGAGATCTTGTAGAATATATCAATGGACACAAATATTCTGACATCATATATTGTCCTTGCTAGCCATAAACCCAGGGAAAAAAGTCTCTAATATCTGAGCAACAGAAATTGGTGTTGTGTAACATCAAACACAGGATTAAACTTGGTGATTTCATGAAAATCAACTTTACTATGATTCATACTTTATAATCCCTGAAACTGGATAGAGGCAGTTTTTTTATGCTGATAGCCATACAGGTAGTGGTCACATATAAGACAGAGGAGTTCTCTACCTCTTGACAGTGAGTACTGAAATTCACTTGGGCTTCAGCCCAAGAAATTCAACCTTGGGGTCTGAAGAAGGACAGCAAACAAGAATGCCAGGGAGATGTTTTGTATCAGGTGGCATGGTAGTGATTCCCACAAACTGGATAAATCATTCTGCAAAAGCAAGTAGTGGTAATTCCAATGTGGCTAGACTCCAGATAACCTTCCTTTCATAAATGCCTCAGAAACTATGTATGCCATTAGTGCAAACATGAGGAATATTTCCTCTGGAAAAAATTAATTGTTCTTTATGCTGCTAGCTGTCCAGAGAGAGGTCTTTTTACCTCTTCTGTTAGAGCCAGGGCTGTGGTGCCAGAGGATTAACTAGGCCATACTGCTCAGAGAGGGAAAGAATGAGGGCATGGATCTCAGTGCTTCCGCCAAATAAAAGTAAGATAGGAATGCTTTGTTAACTGGTCTTAACAGGGTCTGGGATGAATGATAGACATTCCTCCCTGATATGTCAGGAATGTAGAATCTCTATACAATGTATAAATAGCACTAAAGGATAACTAGTGCGGGCATTTCTACCAGGGAAGCCCACTTCTGCCATCATTCTGCCCCACTATGTTTAAAATATTGGTCTTTTACCTTCATTGCTCTCATGCCATGTTTTAAAATGAATTTCCCAGTTCCACAAAAATCACAATAAAAGAAGAAAGTGGTGTCTTTACCTGTTATACTAAAAGGAAATGTGTACACATACTGGTGACTTTCCTCTGGACTCACTTGTCTGAACTGGGTGACATCATCACTGCTTGCTTTAAGAGAGACCAAGAAAATGACCATTTTCACATGAGAAAAGATGTTCATGATGGGATGCAGCCAGGTGGGACTGACTTCTAGGCATGGAGAACGTTGCAAAGTTGTAGCCAGTGGGGCAACCAGTAGCCTGGGAGCCTGTACGATCACCATAGTGTCTCAAGAAGTATCACTGTCAAAGTCACTAGGGTAAGAATTTAAAGGGCTAATGGTGGTCTTCTTCAAGTATGAGTTTAAATCACCCCTCTTATAAAGAAAATTGCCTAAGGTCACACAGTTAATGACAGTGGAGGAAACCTGGGGACCAGTCCAGGAAGACCAATTGTTGGGAGTCTAGTTTTAGCTCTGTGAAAGATGCACTGCTTTCTTTTGTTCTCTCTCCAATGCTGAGGTTGACCTGGCTGAGACTGATATCACTTTATGGAAAACAGTTGACCTTCACTAGCTGTAATGTGCATGCATTGTCTCCATTCCTTTATCTTCTTCCTCGTCGTCCTCGTCGTCCTCGTCGTCCTCGTCGTCCTCGTCGTCCTCGTCGTCCTCGTCGTCCTCCTCGTCGTCCTCCTCCTCCTCCTCCTCCTCCTCCTCCTCCTCCTCCTCCACCACCTCCTCCTCCTCCTCCTCCTCTTCTTCTTCTTCTTCTTCTATTTTTTCCTGAGATAGAGAGTAGCTCACACTGGATCTCATTACAGAGTCCATGCTGGCCTTAAATTCATAGTAATCCTCCTACTTGGCCTTCTAAGTACTAGGTCTAAAGGCCTGAGCCCTTACACCTAGCTGTTATGCTGTGTTTCCTGTACCAGGTTACATGTAATATGTTCAATGAAGTAAATACCATCCTAGAGAGAAGATGAGAAATTAAAGCCCAGCTTCTGTGTGGACCTCTGTTCTAGAACAAGTGATATGATAGAGAAGAAGGAATGAAGATTATCATCAGATGTCGGATATTTAACAGGACTATAAATGTGGACCCCCCAAAAATACTGTTGGAGAAAGAAACCTAACAACAAAAAACAAGTTTGTGCTTAGTGTTAGAACTTGATTCTCTCAAAGCACAGTAATAGCTCTGTCTACCAATAGTTGCACAGTAGAATAACCTTGAACCTCAGGGTCTAACTGAGCTTACAAGTTACCTTCAGTCCTTACAAGTATAGGTCTTAGAAGCTAATTCCCTTAGTCTGTGAGTCTGCAAAGTGTTGTGAGAACAAAAGAAAGGGCAAATGTAGGACCCCAAGTATAAACAGCTGTCTAGACCTGTTTGGAAACCACCAACAGTTCTCCACTACCAGAGGGTTAAGAAAGCCAACTTGAATGTGGCCGTGAAGTTGGGGTATCTTCTTTCTGAATAGAAGATCTATAATTTCAGCTTGTCTCTGGCTGCCTGGCTCCCCAATGAAGCCTGTGGTTGCCTGTGGAACTTGTAAGCAGATCCAGGGCTCACTTGGCAGCAATGCGCTTTGCAAGAGCATTGTGCTTTAATAAGTTACTTTTCTTTCCTCGGGCGAAGTTCACATGAATTAGACTGCAAGGCACTTTATGCAAAGCGGCTGACCTTCACTGGCTCTGATTTGCATTGTCATCGCTGCTTTATCCTCCTAAAGTGCCTTCATTTTGCATAATGTTATAATGTTATTCAGCCTTGGCAGTTAGCACTATTTCATTTCTCCAATTATAACCATTTTAGGCAAAGCTATAGATAACCTTCAGAAACCCATGCCTGTGTGATCTTTCATTCACAAGGAGGAAGCAATGAAATTGGGCTTTTTTTTTTTTTTAAAGGAAGGATATAACTGAAAAACTTGTTTGGAGTGGAAATTTAAACTCCAAGAATAATTTTTTTCCATCCCTTCATGGGGATTAAGAAAGTGATGTATACACCCCCATGAAAATCTATGCATCATTGTATAGTTACCATAGCAAAGCTTATGGTTAGAACAAGGCATAATCCATAGGCACTGGGGCATATCTGGAAGGCTATCTCAATGGCCCATGTATCTTTTAACTGCTCCTATGGGCCCTACCCACTACAGGAATGCCTTCCTCATGCTGAAGAGCAAAACAAGTTAGTGGGTAATACAATACATGCTTGTCTATTCCTTGTGTTACCTTAAATAAAATTCTGTTTGCTTTTGTTTTGTTTTATTTTTTTTACTTTAATTAAGGTCAGTTGTAGAAAAATAGAGATACACATTTTAAGAGGAAGGAATGAAGAAAGGATAAAGAGACAACCCCAAATCAAACATCGACAATTTCATACTTTGCTAATACAATTTGGATGTGCCAAGTAATAAAAGGAAACAGTGACATTTTACAGTATATATCAAATGCCTGCCTGCTGTTCTCCAGACACTAATTCAGGCATAATCAACACAGTGTGCCCATCTTCAACAAGGCCTGGATTCTGGTGAGGATATTTGGATGGGATAAGAAAACAGACAGTGAGTTACAGAAAACCAGAAAGCTTGAGGTTATGAAGCAGAATAACTTAAACTTTTGATGCGCTACTCTTTATTTCTCTATTTGTAACTGTTCTTCAGGTCAATATGGGAATGCCAGGACAGGGACACGGGAGTGGGTGGATTGGTGAGCAAGGGGAAGGGGGGTGGGTTAGGGAGTTTTCGGAGGGAAAACCAGGAAAGGGGATAACATTTGAAATGTGAATAAAGAAAATATCTAATAAAAACATTTAAATTCTCAACTTTGAGTATCTGTGGATTAAAATGGTGGCCTGCATCTGGGCGGATCCTGATGAGAAGAGGCAGTCCATGGTTTTAAAGCATTTATTGTCATGGCAGAGAGTTGTGATGAGCAAAACCATACTCCACTTTCTCAGGGCAGCCCTGAAGGTTAAATATCTTTTGCTGGGAGGAGTGTCTGGGAAGGAGAGCTTAATTAGCTAGGCCCATCAGGGCATTAGGTACCTCATTAAAATGGAGATCTGTCTTGAAGCTACGTGGCCGATGGTCACATACCTATGGAGTGGAGAGCTATGGCCTCATGTCAGGAGCCTGGTATCTAGGAGTATGGCAAATGTCTGCCATCCCTTAAAGGATTATCTCCCGCTGGGTCACCCACAGGGTTTAAACCTGCTGGGTTTAAATCTAGCACAAGCAGAAAACAGGCTGCCTTTCACAGTCCCACAAGTATCTAAGAAAAAAAATACTATAATTATTCCATGTTGATTGGTAGAAAAAGTGGATCTAAGCAATCCCCAAGTCATTTATTGAAAGTTAGGGTCACAATCCACCTATCAAATGCTCTCCGACAAGAAAGAAAAAGTGGACCCAGGTTCTGGAAAGGCCCAATGCAGCAGTGCAGGGWWATACCAGAACAGGGAASTGGGAAGGGGTGAATGGGRGAACCGGGGGAGGGAAAAAGACATATGGGAYATCTGGGGTGCGGGGAAACCAGAAAAAGGGAAATGAAATGTAAATGAATATATCCAATAACCAAAAAAAAAAAGAAAGTTAGGGTCATATTGGGGTCACTGCTCTTCTGTTCAGCCCCATCTTACACCTGCTCTCTGCCAAGCATGTGGGATCATGGATTATAGGACCCGTGGACCAATGCAAAGAAACCAGCCCCTGGGTCTGATGTTGAGCATACAATGGTCATCATCTCTTCAGTGTCCATATTTGCTTTCCCCATGACTGTTCAATGGCATGGCTGCATAGACTCATAAATAATAAATACTTCTCTAGATGTTTCTCCATTCAGTTGAATTACATGCTTCTACCATGCTGAGTCCCACCAATATCTTAGTTCTCTCTTCCCCAGACCCTGAGTCTGCTCCATCCCCTAGCTCCACCCATGGTCCATCCTACCTAACTGTGCTATAACCTAGAGAACCTCAATGCTACTAATCAAACCTTCTCTCTAAGCAGTCTCATCCTCTTAAGCCAGCCTGAGATCCCATCAGTTAACTTGCAGTTGTTCTGTATCATGGTATCCTTCACAAAATCTCCACAGGACTGTGGGGAGTCCTAGACCTTATGTGGCCACCCGGCACAGCCAGCACACATTTTTGTCCCCTTTAAGTTTAAGAGATGAGGTTATAGCCAACCTGCATTCCTCTCCCATCTCTGAGTTCCATCTCATTCATTTGGGGCGGAGGGAGTGAGCTGCTTCTAATGCAGAAATCTCCCTAAGGGAATCCAGTCCTCTCCCACTATCATCTTCACTGCACAATCCTGGCTGACCTGATATAGGGAGGCAGGAACATTAAACTCAATTGGTAAGCATTTGTAAGTACAATTCTTTCTGTCCTGCAGTATCTGAACGGATTATCGCTCTCCAAATACTAGAGCAGCAATGTTAGCCCCATTTTTTCAAATAAGAAGGAAAAAAAACCAACAAAATCAGAAATAAAATTGAGGATACATCAATTTCACTTTCTCAGGCACACTGTATTTTAGAAACTTCCAGTCTAAACCATTTTTCCCTTTGACAGGTATTTGTCTAGTCTTGCAAATGAGATATCCTTTCAAAATATCATTTCCTTAGGCCATATCTTTTCCTTTTCAGTGTGTGTGTGTGTGTGTGTGTGTGTGTGTGTGTGTGTGTGTGTGTGTGTGATTACATCCATCTCAAAATGAAGCAACAATTTTTGACTCCACACTTCATTGTTTTGTACAGGTTTCTGAGTACTTCATAGTTTTACCTTAAAGAAATACTGGTTGGTCTAGTAGGTGAATATTTCCAATAGTGTTTAGTTTCAAATTTTAGTTCAAATCACATTTTCCTCTGATTCCTTTTTTTGTTCTTTTTTTTTTAACTGATTCTTTGTGAATTTCGCATCATGTGCCCCCAGTTCTACTCATCTCCTAATCCTTTGACTATCCATTACTCTTTTAAACTCCCCACCAAAAGATTGAACAAAAACAAAGAACAAAAACCAAAACCCTCTCTGTGGAAGGTGCAGTGGGTCATGGTGTGTCATATAGTATGCCCTTTTGTCCAAACAAGTCATATACAAATGTTCACTACAGTGAGTCTTTAGTCTTTTAGTCAAGGTCTCCGACTTCTGCAACACCATCAATATTGGACCCTCTCCAAGGCTCCTCTTATACATCCTGCTGTTTCCCTGAGTCTTGGAGATCCTACAGCTTTGGTTCTGCAAGACTGGCCCCTTCAAGAACACTAGGAGCTCTTAGGTGGGGTAGATACTGGGATGGGCCAGGTCAAAGTACTACATCTAGGCTTAGGTGGCAACTGAATTGGTCAGCCTGCCAGCTCTCTTATGCTGCCTCAGGGAGGAGCAGGACCATCTTTCTCACACTTACACCACCAGGGCCAGCTCTCTCATGCAGCTCAGGCAAGGGGCAGGGCCATCTCTACTGAGTGTGGTGGTTGGTGAGGGACAGAGACAGCTCAGCATAGTGCTTAAATAGCAACATGACCTCAGCCAGCTGCATAGACCAGAGACATCTGACTGGTCTTTGGTGTAAACATGGGCCTCTGTTTCAACACAAACCCTGGCTGTGATAGGACCACTGATCCAGACATGGTCCCATGCAGCAGTATGAGCCCAGATGTCACCACAGCCTCAGGTAGCAGTGCAAGCCACTCAGATTAATGTGGCTTCTAGAAGCAGCACAGCCCTCAGACATCCACATGGTCTCCAGAAGCAGCCCAAACTATGGACATCCACAAGGCCTTTGGTGGTATCTCATAACATAGACCTAGACACTGCCCCCAGTTGCAGCTGGACCACTCACCAAGACATGGCCCTCTGTGGCAGCCTAGGCTAGGGTGTCACAATGATCTCAGATAGCAACACAGGCCACTCAGATTGGCTCTAGGTATCAGCATGGTCCCCCAGACAACAACACAGTTGGTCTCAGTCAGCAGGCTAGAGCACAGATATCAGAATGGCCTTTGGTAGCAACATGGGCTGTAGACATCAATCCAGACACCAGCTACAGTAGGGCCACAGACCCAGACATGGCCCTGGCGGCAGCCCAGACTTAGACATCACCAGGGCCTCGGCTGATTTCACAGGCTTCTCCTATCTGCCTGTTTTCTTGCCACCATAATGTCTCCAGTTCCACTTCTTTCCACAGTGCATGAAACCCTTGGCTTAGCTTTCTCTCTTGTTTCTCTACTATATACTCCATCTTTCTTATCTCTCTATCACAAATAGGCTTGTTGCTCATTATAAGGGCATCCGTCGTGGGGCTGAGGCAGGTGCTTGGGTGTCTTCCAGTCACCCCAGGCAGTGGGGCCATGGCAAGCCTCCTCTAATATCTTTCTATGATCGGGGGAGGGGAGATCATTCATCAATCATTGCTATCTAGATTCCTATATATTTAATATTTTTCATCTCCATGAGATCTTGTCTTACTCTCTGCATCCTTCCATCTTCTTTGCTATACTAGAATCTAGGATGTAGGTCAGGGTTTTCCACAATTGCCCAATTCCTTAAAAATGAGAGTTAATTATGTATAAAGAAATACTTAGGCCATAAGCTTTGTCTCTTTCTCTAACTAGCTCATAACTTTGATAACCTACTAATGGTAGTCAATATCTGCCACATAGCTAGACACCTCTCCTCATTTTCATTCATCTAACCTCCTCAGAATACCGGGTAAAGTTTCCTGCCTCTAACTTTCCTCTCTCTCTCTCTCTCTCTCTCTCTCTCTCTCTCTCTCTCTCTCTCTCTCTCTCCTCTCTCTGAGTTCTAATCCCTCTACTGGAACTTTTACCTATTACTTCCTGCTTTTTGCTAATGGGCCATCTGCTTTTATTGACAGCAGATGCTTTCACACAGTACATAGGAGATTCTCTCTACACCTCACATCTTCTCTGTGTTCTGCAATAAGGTCAGGTATGACACAATTCAGAGTATTGTTCACACCCTATCTCAGTACCCTAATGTGCCAGTTGTTTCCATACTTAGCCCTTGTGATGGTTTGCATATGCTTAGCCCAGGGCGTGGCACTATTAGAAGGTGTGGCCCTGTTGGAGTAGGTGTGGCCTTGTTGGAGTAGTGTGTCACTGTAGAGGTGAGTTTTAAGATCCTCATCCTAGCTGCCTGGAAGCACTATTCTGCAAACGGCCTTCGGACGAAGACACAGAACTCTCAGCTCCTCCTGCACCATGCCTGCCTAGATGCTGGCATTTTGATGATAATGAACTGAACCTCTGAACCTGTAAGCCAGCCCCAGTTAAATGTTGTTCTTGTAAGAATTGCCTTGGTCATGGTATCTGTTCACAGCAGTACAACCCTAACTAAGATAGCCCTAGAATTATTGTCTCATAATCTATACCCTTAACACATTCTTCCCAGACCTGCTGGAGCTGACCTTCATACTCCATAACCTGTGATTTCTATCCCTGAACAGTAGATATTATTATTTCTGAGTCTTGACTGAACTTGCCAAGCCTCTTCACTTATGCCCATTAACCTATATCAATCTAGGCACATTTTGGATGCAAACTAGTTCTGAACCACATCTTGAGAACTGCCTTTTCAGAAGCCCATTAAGACTCTGTCTCTTCACTTGTGTGACACCTCCTCAGCTCTACATGTGGTTGATCTCATCGGTGAGTCTCCTTTGATCTGCAGGTCCAGATTATGTGAATTCCCTTCACATGATGAGAACGTTTTTGGAGATTTCACTTTTCTGGGACTTCCTCTTTCCATAAGATGAAACCACCACATGAGAATGGATGCAGTCTTGCTATATTTCTCACCTACTTGTTCTCAGACAAGAGAAACTCATGGATTTGGAAGAGGGGGCTGGTCAAGTTCACCTTTAATCTTTTTCTTTTCTTTCTTTCTTTCTTTCTCCTTGGCCTTCTACCCTTCATGTTTGACTTCCAGAAGTATGGGTTTTGGAATGCTCTCCACAAAGTGAGTGTTATGTGTGTTTTGGAAGTCTCTTAGGCATATCTGGCCAAAAATTCAAAAGAGGGCTTCTCGTGTCTGGCATTGGAGTTGTGTTAGGTGGTCTTTGGTTCTTGGCGGTGAGCTTGTTTCATGAAGTCTTCTGTCAAGCCTCCACATTTTTAGGATGTAAGGACCATGTTCCTTTTCATTTTTTGGACCCCTGTGTCCCCTGCATTAACTTAACAAATAGTTTAAGGAAATGAATGAATGACTGAATTAAAATCCGGCGTTAAATTGTATTGCTCAATGTACATCTTTATAAAAAAAAATTGACAAATAACAAATGAATGAATGGCATATGCTTGCATGGTCCACTTAATTACTGAGGCTTATTAGCTGAATTAACTGAATGTAATCACACTGCCTACTACCCCATGTAATCTGTACCTTACAAGTCTGCTGCCTATCTACTGTGCCAACCAGTGTCAACCACTACCTGCAGATGTCTTAGCTTTGAATATTTAGTTTTCCCTGCCTGACACACTTGAAGTCTTCCATGGTTGCCCAGACATGACAAACCCTAGCCCTTAGTTTTGGCTGACAAATAGCATGATGTCAAAGAGTTAGAGGCAATATCTCTTTAACATTGGTCTTTCCTTACTTCATTTCTTTTTAGCCTTTTTGAGCCAGTTCTTTGCTCTGACTTAAACCATAATAATGTCGAAGTCCACTTTGCTCATCGCCAACAAACTGATTGTTATTTAGAAAGTCAGTGATGTCTACAGAAAATGAAAAATGCTTTAATATTTTTTCTGAACATTTGGAAACTTCCCTGTGCTGTTTTTAGACATTTGTCCTAGGAGACTTTCTGTCAATAATCAGTGTGATATGTTTTGTAATACACCCTTACTTCAACTTATTAGAAATTGCTTTGTTGATATTATTCAGGACTGGGATGATATTTTGACAAAGGAGGAAAACACTACTATGAATATGTCTTTTTTGTGGACCTCAGGTCTAGTATCATTAGTACAGGGAAGAAAAATCACAAGAAATCCCCTAAACATGGTAAGCAGGTTTTCATGAGGTTATTGTTTGCTAGTGCTCAACATAGGATGTATGTTCTTTGTCTATTAGCTACTGTCCCACAAATAATTCATAGCTTTCATGACAGTCRGGTGTTATAGTTTATGACTGTATAGATCATCTGAAAAGTATTTTTCTGATTTTGATTGGTCTTGTTTGACCTAGACTAGGCTCACAGATGTATTTTCAGTCAGTTGAGAAGCATATAGGTCTGATAACCTTGGTTGAACTTTCATCTCATATGTGTGAAAAAAGGACTGTTCCCAGAACACCTCGATGTGACTATTGGCTTGTCTGATCCTTTATCCTTCAACAGACTAATCCAAGTTTGGACTCATGGATCTGCTAGAAGTCTACTTCCAAGCAAATCTCATCATGCAAGAAGAAAGCAGAAATGGTGAAAACTTTCCAAGCCTTGACTTTGGGTACATTTGCTAGAGGACTGAAAATTAAAGCAAAGAGATATCTGTGTTCAAAGTTAGGAGAATGGGGCCACAATTTAAAGAGTAAAGGGTATGAATAACAAGAAGTCCCTAAATTGGGTTATCAATGCAACTGATTTAAGCCTTCCTCTGTTGTTTGCTAACAATACAAGCCTTTTAAGAATAGAGCTGGAGATTTCTACCCATCTAAATCCTTTCTGAAAATAACATCATTATCATCACCACCAAAAACACTCTTCATAGAGCATCAAGCACTATAGTAGAACTACACATAAGTGTTCATATTTAATCCCCATAACTGCCTTAGAAAGTAGAATTTGTCAAATTTTTGTGCCTTAATTTCAAACTCCGTGGGCATAATGGAAAGCTTCTCTACTCGATGTGTAAAACCATATTTGAAATTATATCTCCTGAAATATCACATATCATGATGATATAGCCTCTTGTCACATAGTGCTCTTGTCTCCCATAAAAATTCTTTGTTGAAGAGTTTATATACCAAATCCCTTCACATAGCACAAATTATTTGAATGGCCAAAGGGAATGTGAATGTACAAGTATGTGTGAAATTGAGAGGTTCAATGAAGAGAATAACTCAGGGACCATTTCTCAGTAATGACTCACAAGTCATCTTGTGCCAAGTCCTCAGGCCTTTTGAATCTCAATGTCTCCTTTCAAATTGTTGCTAGGCAACAACAATAGGATCTGTGTCTGGACACATCTCTCAGTCCTGGCCCTAGATTTCCATCCCTGTTTTCATCAAGGTGCTAGATCCAGAAAGGAAAGCTCTCTATGTAATCATGGCTCAAAGATAACCATATGTAATACTAGGTTAGAAAGAGGAAGGACACAGTATGTAAGAAATGCCTGGTGCTTAATAAAGGCCTGCCTTAGTGTATACTTTTTATCAATATATTCTCCAGCAGAATTTTTGAAATAAAACACTATTCATTCCATACAATGAAAAGTTTAACTATCTACTAAATAAGTCTCTGAAGTGACCAAGACAGCCTCGCAAAGAGTCTTTACAATTCTGTGATCATACCAACATGATGTGTAATATAATATAACACTTTATGTTACTTTCTCTTGTCTGATCAGTTCAATTATATGTTCCAAGTCCCCCAGGAATGTCCCAGGCAGCAATCTAAGCCAATATTGACAAATACTTCCCATAAAAATGCAGATGGCAAGTATCTTAGGGTACTTCAGTTGTATGGGCTAAGTTGCAACTCTGCCATTTTTGCAGATACAACATAAGAAAATACATAAATGAATTGCTGGGCTGTTTTTTTTTTCATAAAACTGTATTTATAAAACAGATTGTGAGCCAGAGTTAGGGCTTGCAATTTCTGACAACAGATCTGTCTTTCCAGAAAGTCTATGAACTTTTGAGATGCCTTTCTTTGGAGTTTTGTTTCTGAGCAATAAGGTACAAGAGAACCTGACCCAGAAATTAAATCCTTCCCTCTCCTTAATCCTCTGCAGTTGGAATATGTCCAGCTTGGCTGAGAACTGGTGCTAGTCAATAGACTTGACATAAAATAAATTACTTCTCTAGGCAAAGCTGACTCTCCCAGAGGTACTAGTTCCCCAGGAGAATCCATTTGACCTCTGAGGAAAGCTCAGTGGTTTCTACTGCTTCTAGCTGAGTGTATCTAATGTTCTTGGTGATCTAAAAGAAAGAGAAATCAGTAACTTTGGACTAAAATACTTGAAAAACAATAGACCCAACTGCAGGAAGACATAAGGTCTGGTCCTCGCTGTGCTGCCAACTCCCTGCCCCAGATGGTTTTCAATGATTGAGGGTGAGTTTTTCCACCCAGGAAACAAGTGAATCTGGTGTTTCTCTGAGTGTCATTTGTGTTTCCATCTGTATCAGAACCATTAAACTTGCTTTTTCAAATTAGACTCTCCAGATCTTCACCGGAACAGTAACCTCTGAAGGCTAATGTCTGCTGCTAATTTCATTTAGACTGCAGTCCATGTATCTGTAGTGGGCAATGGCTGGGTGGGTCTTAAAAAAGATGGAAAATGATTTAGACCCCTGAGAAAGGGTCCTAGCACAGAGCACAGCTCCTAGTGGGACCCTCTGGGTATGATGAGTTTTGCTCATCACTCTTCGCTCTAAAGAAAATGTAACGAATAATGACACAGAATTCATTAGAACTTTGTGGAACTTCAGAAAGGGTAAACAGCCTCACCTATACCTCAACTTGGAGAAACGATGTATTGGCTTAGGCCCATGTTATTTAACAATCTGTAAAGGGAAAACTATCATAACTCCACACCCTTTTCCCCGGGCTAAAATATGAATTTGGAATTCTCCCCACATGCCTTTCCAGGGAGGTGGCTACAGCTGATGGGAAATCTCCTGCCTGCAGCAACAGGCCTGCAAACTGAATCATCGCATCATGAAACCTGCACAGCTCATCTAGGCTCAGCTGAGTAGCTGAGGGAACTCTCTCTCTCTCTCTCTCTCTCTCTCTCTCTCTCTCTCTCTCTCTCTCTCTCTCTCTGTGTGTGTACAGTATTTTAGTTGTGTAGCTATATTGTGACATATTGTATATACACGTGGAAGTATGTCTAGTGGTTGGGATTCATGGATGTGTATATTGAATGCTGTTTGTTCATATATTCATGGTGCGTATATGTGGTGCTTTTATCTGTGGTATATGCATGTGTGTGCTCAGAAGGTACACAACGTATAGTATATATGGAAAATGTGGCATGGTGAATGTTCTGTGTTCTGGGAGGCATATATATATATATATATAATATGTGTCTGTAAGTGGTGAGACGCTATGTGGCATGTGCATATGTTTGGAAAGGGGGGTGTGAAGGGAGTCATTAGGCAAGAAAGTTAGAATCTGTAAATGTAATAGTCCCTGCTAGATGCCAGCCTCAGACTAAGGGCTGAAGGTGGAGAATTGTTCCCCACTGAAAGCCTTCCAAGATCACAGCCCAGCTGTTCACTCTGCTATCAAGACGTTGTGATTATTCTGATTTTACAGCCACAAGAAGACTAAGTCTAAGGTGTCTAACTATGGAGCCATGAAACAGAAATGTCAAAAAATTGAACTCAGTCAGTCTAACTCCATATCCCATTCAGTTAAAGCATGATAACCACAGCTAATAACTTTTGTTTGGAGGTTGACATGCATCATGAGGCCTACATAGATCATGTATGTTGTATCAGAGTCTGAAGTGTCAAGTCAAGTCAGTGAATAGTAGTAGCTTGAACCTTGAACACATTTGCTCCAAGATGCAGGCTCTAAACATTCTGTGACTTTGTTTCTATGTAACAGACAAACATGGTACAAGTGATGACAGACATGTTAGGTCTATGAGGGTTAGCAGAAAGGAATGCTAGCCTTCTCGGGGAGGCAGGGAAGTCACCACGACTGTTTGCACATCTGGGAGTGTGACTCTGGGAGAAATAACAAGGTCAGTATTCTGGTTTCCAGACAAAGGGAGAGTCAGGGATTAACAGCCCATACCTGTGTGATTTGTCCTAGTTTAGGAAGGGAACAGTGGGTTTTTCCTTTTACCCCTTCTTTGATTATAAACCACTTTGATGGAATGTGAAAGGCCTCTACCAGTCATGTTACCAGCCTCTTGAAATATCTTTCTTCCCAAAGCTAAAGAATGGTTGATGTTAGAAAAGTCATACAGAGAACAGTGCAAAATCAAAGGAGACCTGTGTGTGCAAGTCACCGTTGTCCAGAGAGCAAGGCACTGGGGCATTAGCTATAGCCTTTGTCATTGATGTGGTGCTGGGTTAGGCAATCCTGTTTCAAGTCTTCCCAAAATAACTGGAAAACATTAAATTAACCTGTGATGATCACTGGGTGTTAGATCTGGACAGCTTCTTCCCTCTTGGGTTTCTGAATGTTAATGACTGGAACCAGAAAACTATGGTTTGCTACGATGTGATGTTATGAAAAATAAAATAGAGAGACCAAAAATATATACAAATGAAAATAACCAAAATTAAGTAATATGTATAGAAACCACAGAGGAAGGCAGTCAGCAGACCTTGTTCTCTGTGTGTGTATGCCTGTGTACATATGTCTTCAACCACATTCAACTAGTGAATTCCCAGGGTTTAGAGCCTATCACCTGCCCAGGCAGGTCACTTCTAAAGCTTAGATGTGTAGGAAGGTTCAGTGTAGACTCATCATTTGTCCTAGTTATGATTTCTGAAGCCATTCAGAGTCAATTCTGAGCAACTTTTCATGACTTCAAAATCTTCTTGGAAGAAAGACTTGAAAAGCAAACACGTATGCAAGTAAAATAAAGACATGAACTCTCTTTCACATAAAAAGCACATTGGTTATTTGAAGATGACTAATAAATCCCTCTAATCCTTTCTCCTGCATCTAGTTGAAACAGCACTCCCACTCGGCTCTGATTCCCCAGGCCGAGAGCATCCTGACTCTCCCAGACATACATGGGCAAGCACATGCATGGCCAACTGACAGGTTCAGCCATTCTTCCTTAACACTCAGTGACTGATGGCAACCTTGGGGAAAATGTGATAGTGCTTGGAGGGAAGGTCAGTCTCACAGATAGCCCATCAGTACTGTGTCCTCACTGCTACCTTTGCTATCCTTACCTAACCTAGTGCTAAGCTCCGCTGTGCAGTTCTTCAGTCAGCTTGTGTGTATTGCCATATCTTGAGTGTTCTTATCCTAAAGTGTCCCAGTGATTGGGTTCATTTCCACCAAACTGATTTAATCTTAGACTGAAATCTTGCACTCAGGTTCCCATGACCCTTGTCAGTCTATGAAAGTCGATTTTGACTTCAATCTATTAAGAATCTATAAGGAATGCAGAAGATGGGGACAACCTGTCTTCTGGAAAAGTAGGGGTTATACTGAGTTGTTTGTTGTTTGTTTTTCAGAATTGTGTACAATTCTGTACACAGTGTGTACAAACTGATATGTCCTATTTTCTACTCTTTCTTGACCCAAGTTTCTCTTCCAGAGCATTCTGAAGGAATCTCTGTGTCCTTTGATAAAATTGTCTCTCATAGCATTGGTGGGTACTTTGCTAGTAAAATACACATATCAATAAAGGAAAGGGGTTAATTTGACCTCACTCCTTATAATTTTGTAACCCTGTTCCAGCTCTAGATGATTCCTGCTCCTTTCTCAGGGTGCTAGGAAATATATATATTGCAGTCTATTCTTGGGGCATTCACATCAAATTTAAATAGCAGTTGTAACATTCTCCTTTCCTTAACACAAGCTGAGTGGTGCCCCTTTGGGACTGTTCTTTCTAATTCCTCTAGAATTCTGCCTAGTTCTAGAGATAGTTCTGAGAACTTAGGACAAGCCTGAGACCCTGAGGTGACCTCAAATCTTGTCTTTCTAGTAACTGTCTCTAGATGGTGCTCATGTGCACACACACTCATTTTGTGCAGTCTCCTCAGCTATAAAGTGGCTAGTACTGTTTGCTTTCTAGTTTGTTCTGAGGATGGAAATCAAACAGCCAGCATGAAGCCTGAGATATCATGTTGGATATCATTTTTACATCTTTGCATATGTCTGTGCTCATGGATACATACATATCTGTGATATATTTGGAGGTCATAGATTGATATCAGATATCTTCCTCAATCCTGGATCCACTATAGATTTTGAGATAGGGTCTCTCACTAAAGCTCACCAGTTTGCTCTAGGTTCTGGTCAGTGAATCTGAGGGATTAACAACTCCCAGAACTGGGATTAGAGACATAGAATTTTAGTGTAAGTACAAGGAACCTAAATTTCTGGTGTTTATGCTTATGTAGCAAACACTTTACTATCTGAAGCATCTCCCTGCCCCATGATACATGTTACATATATTTTAATAAAAATTGGTCCCTACCTTGTGTGCATACCTTCTTCTATTCTGCCTCTTGAGATTGACACTTTTGCATTGTGAACACTGTGCTTCTAAAGTATATCTTGAAGGACAATTACTCTCTTTGAGAGTCCTGTGTCTCAAGACATTGATGAGACCTAAACCACCACGTCTCATCTGTGTCATTAACTAATGTGTCTCCTGCTCCAAGTAAAGAGCCTCTTTATAGTTCTCATGACAGAAGCTTCTGAGCAGTCCTCCTCCGTGTCTCCATGCTCTCTGTATTCTGGATGTTTGTCAGCAAGCTTAGAGCGCTCCACTTGTGTTTATTGGAGAGGTAGGATGCCCAGGCATCCGCTTCGTGCTGAATATGTGCAGGTGAGTACAGAGACAGTTTTCCCGCAGTCTCACAGCTAAGAGTGAGCACCTGTTTCATACAGTTGAAGCTGGCATCAAAATATGTCTCAAACTTTAGACTCAGTATATCCCATAAAGGAATCAGGATTCTAAGCTAGGTATCTTTCATGTCACATGATGTTGCCACAAAGGGTGTTTTCAAGACCTCTGGGCAGCAGCATTGTAATGTGATGAATAAGGCTGTGAGGGAGCCCATGTCTCCACCTCTTCCTACATCAGTAGTCTCCATTCACCTGATTATCAGTTAATCCTTATTAAACTGTTACTGGATAGGTTAGTTATGGTGTAATTGATAACAACTAGGGTGTGAATCACTCCCGCTGGAACTGGAGTAAGAAGCTTATTCAGATCTATCCCAAAGGGAGTGAGAAATGATGTAAGTGTTGTCCTTCTTCTTATGCCTTTCCTCTTGTCATTTAAGAGTAAGTTCCAATTTATCCTTTGTAGATCTCTAGGTTACTATTTCAGTACAGTGGATGGTCATGGTTGCACAGATTTTCTTCAAGAATGCACCACTGCCATTATTCCTCAAGAGTTACAAAGGGACTTCCTGAGCAGGATGGTACAACCCAGCTATTAGCTCCCTTCTCCCAATAGCTAAGTGTATTACTATAGAGAAGTCTCTGCACCATTTCTTTACCTATTAAAAATAGGCACCTGAAATCAATCACATTGAAAATGGGGCCTTCCCTAAAATTAACATCCCTGTGAGTTCCACAAAAATCACAGACAGAACATGTAGAGGGGGGCTTCTACTGTGGAACCTGAGCAGTCACATGCTTCCTTTAGATTCAAATAGTCAATTCAAATAGTCTCTCTTCTTGCAGAAAAACTGACGTGGACCTGTAGCAGTAAACTCACATTCTGTTTGTGCTGGGTATCTTGGAGAAAGCTGTGTCACCACTCTGACTTTCTCTTACTTCCCTTGTAAATTGGACATAAACCATATACTCTAGAGACAGGTTTAGTTTTAGAATCAGTGTAAGAATGATCTGGTAGGAGAATGGTCTGGAAGACTCTCCATGGACTTGGCCTTAGTTTCTGTTCCTGTAATAAAACATCATGACCAAAAGCAACTTGGGAGGGAAAGGTTTGTTCCATCTTATAAGTCTTATGTCACACTCTATCACTGAGGAAGGCCAGGGCTGGACCTCCAGGTGGGACCTGGAGGCAGGAATTGAAGTAGAGACCATGGAGGAATGCCACTTACAAGCTTGCTATTGGTAGCTTTCTTTATGACTCAAAATCACCTGTACACAGTTAGTCTTTGTCTCCAGCAGGACGGGCCCTACTATATCAATCATTAATGAAGAAAATATCCTACAATCTTGTCTAGAGGTCAATCTGTTATAGGCATTTTCTCACTCGAGATTCCTCTTTCCTGATAACTCTGCATTGTGCCAGGTTTGCAAAAACCAAACAACAGTGACTACAACAACAAAACATTGAGAACAGACATGAAATTAGCAAGAAGGACAATGAAGCTACTCAGACGGCTTGCTTTTTCTGAGGCGATTTGAGTGGGAGATCTGAACTATCTGTGTAAGATGTGGAACTTAAGCCCTCTCCTGCTATCACAATAGTATAGTCACTATTTCTAGAGTTACTGAGATAATTCAACATAATTCTATATGGAGAGGTCATAGAACATTCTCCAAGAACTAGACTCTTCACAGGATTGTTCTCCATGTTTATTCTAAATGATGAGATGTGAGCAGCATAATTGAGAACTTTTCCTAAAAATGACCTTAACCACATGAACCTGTTCTTGTCCTCCTTCTTGTCAATTGCTGGCTGATTAACCATTTTGGGCACAAAATAAAGTTAGGAATGGAAGTAATAGAACAGTAAGAGAGGATGGAACTCTGATGTCAACTGACTCTTTAGAGTCTAACTAAGAGAAAAATAAACTTCAATATCAATGACAATAGAATAAAGTATTGTTAAGAGGTAAAGTACTTGCCAATGGGCACAAGGCCTTGGGTTGAAACTTTAGTATCTCTTTTACCAAAACCCCAAAACTAGTAATAAATACAACAGAAACCCGTGCTTTACACATTCTGAACTAATATGGACTTGAAAGGCAAGGTTCAGAAGCTTCTAGAAATTCTGCAAGCAGCATATTTAAGTAAGTAAGCAAGTTAACAAACAAACAAACAAACAAATAAATAAATGGAACCTTGAGTCCCACTGAGAAATCAATAAATTTAATACGTAAATTAGATTTGGAGTCAGGAAAATCAAATTGAGCTGTTGTCCAGCTTCTACAGCTGACTAGCCTGTTGACAACCAACACCACTTCTCTTGCTGAGTGGCATTTTGTTTTCAATGTGGGCCCTAGATTAACATGCCATCTGCAAATGTCTCTAAAGTACTGACTGCCCTCAACATTAGATACAGCACCAAAGGAAAAACCCAAAAAGAATCTTCCTGAAGCTTCAAAAGGAGTTCTTTCAGGAATGTTCAGACATGTCTTGAGGAGTTCAGAGCCATCTGGATGAGGGCTCACCCTCTCCTAAGTGGATCCTTTGAAGGTGAGAACAACTCTGTGAAGAGCCCATTATGTTATACTAACCTCATCAGATTAGACACTTTTAAGTGGATGAGTTCAATGGTATGTGAGTTGTATAATATGTAAATTAGATTTTACTGAAGTCTAATTTTAATCTCATTGATTTATCTCACACATACCTTTGCACAGAGATGACTTCTGAGAGGCTTGGAGAACTATTTGTATTCCTGTACGTTTACAGTTAAGTTGAAGAAATAAAAAAAAATTAAAAAAAAATGTGATTAACCCAGTCTCTTCCAGCTTATCAGACAGTGACCTCCTGAGGCCTACCACATAAGCCCATTTTCTTCATTCATCATAGGATCTGGGGAACTTGGTTGAACCTTCCTTCCTATCTTTCTTTAAAAGGGGTATTAAAAGTGGACAGAGTTTTAAGAGATGGTAATCTCCTTATCACTGGCCTGTCTTCCTTTGGGTGTGCTAATGAATCATGTAAACTGACACAACCCCTAAAAGTTCCAATAAATCCGTTTCCTCAAGATAATTCCTGACTGCTGTGTTCACGGAAACTGTAAAGATCCGCACACGGAGACAACAAAAGTTACTGATAATGAAAGACTCCAGCTAATAAATGGAAGAGGAGAGTCCAGTTTTCTAAAAGAAGCTTACCTATCTCAACTAAAACTATACACATTCCTAGGCATGTTTATCATTTAGACAGCTGTATATAAAGTTGCCCTTTCCATTTCAAAGCTGCTACCTTTCTCCCATTAACTTGTCTTCTTTGAAATGATTTATCAAGATGTATTGTGTGACAGTCACTGAGGACACTACAAAAGGTCACTGCCACAGTCCCTAGTCCTACAGAGATTTTGCATACTGGATGTTTGCCAACGCAGAATCTAAATTTTGCAAAATTACTTTCTGCATGCAGTATAATCTAGACCTATGTATATGCATGTGTCCCATTAAATAAGGCTCATGTATAGAAAATGCCTCCTTTGGGCAAAACCCAGATTGATTTTGGTTTTAAGCCAAACTTGTGCCTTCTTGAGAGAATCCCTAATATTTGAAGCAGTCAGAGATCAAAA
>BDUI01000031.1:464224-477404 GCA_002335545.1 Apodemus speciosus | reverse complement strand
GAATGGATACAGAAAATGTGGTATATTTACACAATGGAATACTACTCAGCAATTAAAAACAATGAATTCATGAAATTCTTAGGCAAATGGTTGGAACTGGAAAATATCATACTAAGTGAGGTAACCCATTCACAAAAGAACACACATGGAATGTAGTCACTGATAAGTGGATATTAGCCCAGAAGCTCTGAATACCCAAGACACAACTCACATATCAAACCATTCCCAAGAAGAAGGAAGGTGAGGGCCCTGGTCCTGGAAAGCCTTGATGCAACAATGTAGGGGATTACCAGGACAGAAAAGTGGGAGGGGATTGATTGGGGAACAGGTGGAGGGAAGAGGGCTTATGGGACTTATGGGGAGGGGGGAACCGGGAAAGGGGAAATCATTTGGAATGTAAACAGAGAATATAGAAAAACAGAGAGAGAAGGACATGTAATGTCAGCCTCTGTCCCCTACATGAACATGCAGGTGTGAACATACCCTGACACCCATGTATATTTATGCATATACATATCTCCCTCATGTAAAAGAATAAAGGAAAAAAGAGAAGGAATCAGGTTGGGAGGGAGGGAGGAACAAATGAATAAATGACTAATTGCAGATTCAACTCCTGTTCTAGCCTCAATTCTCAACCATCCAATTTTACCCCTGTGCTATAACTGACACAGTACTGGTTCCAGTACTGCAAAGGTTAAAAGTGCTGTCTCCAACTTGACATTAATTCTAGAACCACTTCTGGGTATGACAATCTAAAATAAGTTGGGTGGGGATGGTGGCAGTGGCAGGGATCATGGCTAAGTAGAAGAGTGGCCAGCAATTTATCACAGGAAAGAGACAAATGTGTTTGGAAGATGGCTAGTGTTTGAAGAAACTGAACTGTGGGATATGAGGGATCAGAAGGGGCAGGGGGTGCAGTAAGCCTCAGTGGACCTAAAGTGGAAAAGGCTTTAAGAATCATTTTTCTTAGGTACTGGGTGTGGGAACAAGAACACAGAGGTTTTGCCTCTTGTTTGCCTCTTGTTTGCTGGCTTGTTCAGGTTCATTATCCCAACACAGAACCAGTTGAATCGGAACAGTAGAACTTAGTGATATAGTACACAGCCCCTGCTCTTGGCACCCAGGAGTGAGTGTCATTTTACTAAACCAGCTGGGACTTGTTTAGTCGTGGAGAGATAGGAAGCTCTCAAACAGGAAGTTGGGATAAGGTTGCAATGACAGCTCTGCAATTTTGCTCATGACTTTAGAGCAAAGGGATGCTTACTGCAAACCTGTGTTGTTGCCACCACCCAGTAAGGAACACTAATGTGTATGTGTGAGCCCCAAGTATGTCCTGTCTCTCTATCTTGCAAAGAGCCCCCTTGGTCATAGAAGGAATGACCTCTCAATTCCCTTGGGTATTAGGATTCTCCTTTCAAGGCCCCAAAGTTTATTCTGCCCATTGTCTGCCCATTGTTTTGGAAATCTGGGACCTTGCCCCTCTCTCATCGAAAATTCAGGAGTAACCAGGTTCTGTAATTAAAAGAAAAATGCCTCTTAAACATAATGACTAGTAGAGCCTTGAGTGCTCACAGCCCCACCACAGTGCTTCACCAACTCCTTGAAACACAGTGCTCTAGGTTTCCAAATCTTCTGGATTCAGTTTCTGAAAAACATTTCATCATGTTGAGAAAATCACTGAAATAATCCTCCTGCTTAGAACCTTCCTGATAATTCCGTATCACAGTCCCAGCTCAATGTGTGGGATGTAGACGGGTACCAGTCTATGCTCTTTAAATCTTCCATAACAAGGTTAGTATAGAAGTTTGGAAACATCTGAACTCTTGACGGTGCGATGTTAGTCAAGTATGAAGGAAGATGACTCAACCCACCAAGCAGGATCTACACAAGGTGCCTCTGAACTCCACTAGTGAATTAATTACATGTGGTACTACCTTTATACTCCCCACAAGTTTTAAACACTCAGAATAAAGCAAACTGCTCCTAAATCATAAGGGTGGAGAAGAATGGGTTTGCAAAGCAAAGTCAGGATTTCACCATAGATCCTTCAATATCTGACGTACAGCTACAGGACTGGCAACATCTGAATCTTGGAAACCTTCACACTGCCTAGGGAGTGACTTGACCCATGTCTGCATCCCTTCTTACTTCTGAAATGGCTTCCTTATCCTGTATGCCCACAAGCTTTCTTTTTGTGTAATTTTATTACAAGAGTACCTGGGAAACCAGGTCTGATGTCATCTCTAAACCTCCAACAAAGATCACCCCTTCTTACATCCTTCTTTGTAGCCAGGAGACTTGCTCAAATGATATATGATATTGCCAAGTTCCGAATGAATAGAATTAAGCTACTTCTTTTTGTAGGAAGTAATTTTTGGCTCACTGACATGTCTCTTGAGAATTTTCCATGTATCTGCTCCTTGAAGACACTGTCTATTTCTTAAATATCTTTGTGTCTCCAACAACTTCATGCTGTCAGCACAGGGAGGACTCTGGTATGCTGTCAATTTCATAGTCATTTAGGTATGGTCCTTTGCTGGCTCCTCATAGCCTGTGCCACTGTCAAGTGATTCAAACAGAAACAGGAATTTCCAATTTGGACTTTGACCTACTGACTTAGTTAAGTGTTTTTCCAAAATTGAGTCCAGAAGAAAAGGGACACAAGTTAGGGCTAGCAAACAGCATCTGATAGTTATTTACACATAAAAGGAGACCTGGTATATCTCTTGTTGAGCCTATCAAATAAGCTGGAATTAGGCTGGTATTGTGAATAATTAGACGAAATTGCCTCCCCCACCTCACCCTCAACCAGTTAAGCTTCCTGAATGAGGTAGTGCTCTCCTCTGGGCCTCACCCTGCATATCAGATTTCATAGCTACAAAATGAAGGTAAAAGTATGTATTGTTCTTTGGTTACTCAGATAAGAAAATCCCATGCCCCATATTGCCCAAGAACAGTACAATAGGAAACCATTTATACAGTTGGCCCATCAACTCTTCATCTGCAGTGAGCTTCAATCAAACCCAATTCTGCTGCACATTTCATATTTTTGGACAGTGGACTTAATTCTTGAAAGACACAGTACCATCATTGGATGAAGGTCATTTTTCACTCTATTGCTTTCTGGGAAAGAGGTTAATGTGCTTACAAACATAGTCTTCCTCTGGAACCTTTGGCACCTTTGCAGGACTGGTCCCTCCAATCGAGAACAGGCATCCCAACCCTTACTTCTGAACACATTTGATTCTGTCTTCCAGTCTTCAGCCAAAGGCTGCTGCTTCTCAGATAACCCTTCGACTGCATAGCCTATGAATTTTCTTTCTTGGTCCCTTAAAAACTGAGCTTTCAAAAAGAAATGATGGCAAAGCAAATGTCACCTAATCTCTAATTGTTGAGTGGAACAAATAGATACCCTGATTCTGATGCCCCCTTCCTTCCATTTGATGTGAGGAAAAAAAATTGTCCTAGGGTTTCCATTGCTGTGAATTAGACACCATGATCCAGGCAACTTTTATAAAAGACAGTATTTAACTGGGGCTGGCTTACAGTCTCAGTAATTTTAGTTATCATTATCACCATGGCAGGAAGCATGGCAGTGTTGAGCCAGAAGAAGGTGACAGTTCTGCATCTTCATCCAACTGCAACCAGGAGAGACCATCTCATGGGCAGCTAGGAGGAGGGTCTCTTCTGTACTGGACAGAGCCTGAACATAGGACCTCAAAACCCACCTTACACAGCGATGTAATTCCTCCACCAAGGCCATACCTGTTGCAATAAGGCCACACCGCTTAATAGTGACATTTCCCATGGACATGCTTATTCAAGTCACTACATCATTCCCCCTAACAGATAGTGAAGGAGCTGACATTTTACAGCCCTTGAACAATCAAACAATTGTCAGAAACACTCAATGGGATCACAAGAGAGTCAAAGGGATCTTAAGAATGATTGTTATACAGAACAGTAATTGAATTTATTGTGAAATCACTAGAAGGAAGACAGGAGTAAAGGAACAGAGGCTATCTCTAGACTATAACTCACATATATCTGTATATCAGCCCTTTTTCAAAAGTCCCTCTCTCTAACACCCCATCCCCCAAATGAAAACTCTTCATGAATTTGGGATGGGAATTCTGATGAACAATTCCTTACTCAGAGCTCAGGGGAGAGTCTACTTCTGCTCAGTCTCCAGTGTGCTGCTCAGAGGATTCTGCCTCTGTTACTATCTTTCAAGTCCCTTTCAGCTAATTGGCAGCCACCCCCTTCCTCCAGTGCTACACTCATGGCTTGCTACACTATTAGTGTTTTCAAAGCAATGTTCCCAGCAGGAGTTCCCAGAGGGTCTGCACACTCAGGAGGAAAACTATAAGTCTGAAAATTCAGTTATAATTGCATTTAAATTTAGGAAGTTTCTTTTAATTCGCAAGTAACACCATAACAGCATATCTCTTACAATGTAATGAAAAGGGGGTATTTTTTTCCTTCATAGGAAAAGTGGAAGCGGGAGTCACAGAATCCTAAGACGCTTCCCCCACTGAACTATATAATTTAATTCAGGTTGAGTTAATTTGAATGCCCACGGTTAGAGCCATAAGAAATGCCTTTCAAAGGTCTCTGGCGCCCTCTACTGCTCTCCAAGGTGAAGACAAGTAATAGAGAACAAAATTCATGTCCTTCAAAGTAGGAGGATTTCACTTACCTTAAGGAGGATGTCATCTTGAAGGGGTCTTGTCTAGTAGAGCCAGTTAGTTAGCCAGTTAGGACAAGGGGCACTGTGGCCCAAAATACTGTGTCCACGGGTAAAAATACTGTTTTGACTACTGTGATGTTTTTTTCTTATTAACTGTGTATGTGAGTAAATCGTTGGTCCTCTATTCCCTGCCCTGAAAACAGACAAACACAAAACCAAACAAACAAACAAAAACATAAAATCTAGAGGCTCTGAGATTACTCAAACATCCCACTCTACAACAGATATTGTTTCCAGCTTTGGTATCATCATCATCCTGCTTATCTCTATAGTGGCTTGGACAATGCAAGGGTCCTAAAGTGGTGGGGCACCTCTTTATGGTGGGTCCCATTAATTCAGTTAATGAGAAGATGGGCACAATGTGACAGTTGTTTTATTAAAGCTATCTGCTGCTCTTGCACACATCTGGACTGTTTCTGTATTAATGGAAAATTACATTCCATATCATTTCAGATCTAATTAAAGTATAGATGTGTTGTTAATTGCCAGTGCTCCTTGTAATTTATTAAGACACCATCATCATCCATGGACTGACTAGAGTTTATGCACTTGTTGCCTGATACTATATCTCCATACACTGAACCACACAAGAACAGCAATGTTCCTATTTCAAATACACGATGCTTATAATAGCAGATTTATTCAATTTTCTTTAGGTGATTGTGTATTTTAATCAGGAACTTGTATTAATTTATACTAAAAAAAAATGGGCAGGTTCAGAAAATGTGAAAGTCAGAGAATTCTTGATTATAAACTTCCTGCCTTTGAAAGCCAATAAAAATGCTAACCATGACAAACAGTACAACGTAGAACTTACTGGCTTGCAGCTGGGTAAGGTCCATGGCTGGGCTGGTATTATGTGGCAATCCCCCTTCCTCATTGTTCAGAGCTACTTCTCCTAATAACACAGACGTCTATTAGATAGCTGCTACATGTGGGCATTGCTCTTAATATAGGAACCACAGGGAACACGAGAGACTGGTTTCTGACCTGCTCTCACAAGGTCCATATCCATCTGAAAAGAGGGTTATTGATTCTTATCACTTTAATATTTCCTCTTGTCTGCCTTAAACCGCCCTGTAAAGGTAAGTGACAAGCCTACCATTCATCTTTTTGTGCTTGCCTGGGGGGTTGTAATGAAAGGATGCTGTAAGTATCATCCGTATTTTAATCACTTCAGATACACGCACGGTAGAGTTGGCAGCTATAGACAATAGTAGAAACATTAAATGTTAATGCTTTCCGCATCATGACCTAGTTCATAATTCTTGACTCCATGAGTAGCCCCTGACTATGGAGATAATAAAAAAAAAGTCAGCAAGTTTGTTCCTTGGCCCCAAAATTGCTGATGCATTAAATTGGAATAAAATCCCCAATTATGGTCAACAAATAGTGCAAAGAGTTAAGTGTTTCATGGTGCTATTGACTTTTCTTTTATGGAAACCTTTGAACTATAATTTGTGGAAAATCACAGTTGCTTGTGGGATAGTTTTACTGGGTCAGCTTTGTGCATGGTGCTTTCCCATAGCAGCTCTGAGTGATGAAGGCATGGTTTTCATCACTGTGATATACAAGATATATATATACATATATACATATATGTGATATATATGATAAAATAAATGTGTATGTGTATGTATATGTATACACACACACACACACACACACACACACACACACACACAACTCACAGTTTCTCAGGTTTTATACCATGCTCAGCTCAGCAGTCTCTGTTGGTTTTAGGGACATGGCAAGCCAGAAGCATCACAGTAGACATGTAGGGCAGAGGAGTGGTGCTCACCTTACAGAGGAAGCAGACAAAAGACTGGTGGGTGTCAAAGAGGAACAAAATAGCACAAACATCTTCATAAACATCTTCACATCTACATCTGTGATAAGTATGCAATGTATGCAATGTATGTAGCAGAGGATCTAGCATGTGATGCATTTATACCTATGGCTAGGTTGTTGAAATTGTCCAAGTACACTCTAAAAGGAATAGTACCATGTATCCACTTGCAGCTGGGGTTGATTTATAGCCTGTGCTCAGTTCATAGCTTACACCCCCAGCAGTAAGTCTTGGAACAAAGCAAGACATTAGTCACAGGAGAGCAAGACCAAAGCAATTTGCTGTGTAACAAAGTAGGCAATGGTAAATGATACGCCTTGTTTCAGCTTAAAGAGCAGCTCACCATAGACTGGAAAGATCTGCCAAGCTGCTTGAGAATGGAAAGATGGTTAAAGTGTTTTGGGCAGCTAGAAAATATTCTGGCTTCATTTAGAGCAAAATGGGAAGTGCCATATTCTAAGACACTATACAGCGGATTGCTCTCAGGGATCTGCCAGATCGTTGGTATTTCCTTCATGTGCTGGGTTATGAGAAGAGAAGAAGAGAAATGACAGCCAGCAATGTGTTTTCACATGTGAATGCAATCACCATCACTTGATCCAAAGAGTCTTTTCCAAGAGGTGGGAGGATCTCTTCTCTCCCCTTGCACAGCCCACTGAAAAGGAAACTCAGTGTATCTTCCTTTATGATCAGGAGAACTGAGACTCTTAAGCAAATTGTATTGTAGTTTAGAAATATGAATGCATTTCTCAGCAAAGATAAAAGAGCAATACAGTGATTTATTCACAAGCCAGGGGATGAGGCAAAGGTCACTCCTTGATTACACTGGAGTGGGTGTGGCTGTGTGTAGCAGACTGGTCCTAGAGCCAATACTCCTTTAGTTGACTTGCTGTGTAGCAAGGAAGGAGACTTTGAATGAGTTCCAGATACAGGCTTCAAAAACAGCTTGCAAGAATTTAAGACCCTCAATCCAATGATCACAGAAATATATTCTGTCAGAAAACCAAAACGAAGCAAAAAGCCTCGTTGACATAGGGGCATATTCTTACATATCAAGACTCCAGGTAACAATGAAGCCAGGGAAAAATTGGCCTGTGGCCTTGTGAAAATGTAATGAATTCACCTACGTGAATGAATGGTGCTTGTAGTGATTTGAAATCGCTTGGACCAGGGAGTGGCACTATTGGGAGGCATGGCCTTGTTGGAGTAGGTGTGGCCTTGTTGGAGGAAGTATGTTACCATGGCCTCTCAGACCTTCTGCTAGGTCTCAGAAGCAGACCTAGCAGAAACTCTAGGACTCTAACTAAGACAGTACTAATCCCAGATTCATGACTCCTAAAAAATAGGCAAGGCTTGTTTTAAGTCACTAAGTTTGTGGCAAACTTACACAACATAATAAGAAGACTACAATACATATGGCACCTGATAAACTCTGAGCCACAGTAAATGAGCCTATGGAACTTGGGTGGACGAGGTCTCACTTAAATAGCATTTGAAACCTCTATTGTTAAAATTTTCTTCTGCCACCAAAAAAGACAAGCACAAGAGTAGAACAGAAGGGGAAACTCTCTAAGTAGATCCAATTACATATGACTTCACAATATTAAGAAAAATTTCAGTATTTAAATTATGGAAAAGTATCGACATTTTAAGAAGTTAAAATTAGATCTATCATCAATAAAAGGAAAAATCATACAGGTATGAAAGCTTTAAGTGTAGAAGTGTATCTACGTAAGTAAGATAACAAAACTGGTGACATTTGACCCTTTGTCTATGGACAAAACGTTCCTAAGTTAAGTCCCCAAATGTAAGTGACTGTGGAGGTTTTAATAGGAATGACACCCACTGTCTCATGAGTTTCAATGCTTGGCCCATGAAGTCTGCCACTATGAAGAGGCGTGGCCTTGTGGGAGAAAGTGTGCACTGTATGGATGGGTTTTGTGGTTTCTTATGCTCAGGTTCTAACAAATGTAGAGCACAATCTCCTGCTGCCCGTGGACCAAGATGTAGAACTCCCAGTTTCTTCTCCAGAATTACGTCTGCTTGGATGCTACCTTTCTACCATGATAACGGACTATACCTCTGAGACAGTAAGTCATCCCCAATTAAATGCATTTTTTATGAGTTGCTATAGTCATGTGTCTTTTCACAGCAATAAAACCCAAACTAAGATAATGATGCATTCAGTTAAATCTAAGACATTGCTGTATCAAATGTAATAAAGGACTAAAAACCTACCTCCATAGTTAAAAACACAGGCCGTTCTTCCAGATGACCTAGGTTTGGTTGCCAGCACCCAGTTGGTGACTCACAACCATATGTAACTATAGTCCTAGCAGACCTGACCATATCTCCTGGTCCCTACAGCATTAGGCATACAAGTAGTATACAGAAAGACATGCAGTCCAAATACCCACACACATAAAAAGTAAAAAATTAAAAATATTTTCATTTTTTAAAGCACAATAAGGAAAACTCTAGAATGTATCCTTTATTTTATAGGCACAGTTTTGTGCTGTTTTCAGTCTTGGTCAGAGAAAAGCCACTAGCATCAGAGTAGACATGGCATGGTTCCAATAGAAAAATGTGAGAGTAGAGAGATGGCTCAGTTATTAAGATCACTGGCTTCTCTTCCAGAGGTCCTGAGTTCAATTCCCAGTCCAGAGATACAAAACTGGTCAAGGTGCTAACAACAAAAAATTGAATGCTCAGGCCTAAATATGACATTTTTATCAGCTCTCCCTCCCCAAAGACTCAGGGAACCTCACAGAAGATGGTCAGGAAAGAATTTAAGAGACGATAGGGAGGAGAAGTGATGTGAAATGCTGTTTTCTGGACATGACACAGGCGTTGCAAATCATTAACTCACTCACACCAGCTGTGTTTACCTACATGGGCTCAAACCAGGCCAAATTCCTAGAAATAACAGAGATGAACTCTAGGTCCCAGCCCTTCCTGGGAGCTATTGGCAGTCGGTGGAAGCCTGGGTAGAGAAACATTATTTTATTAAAGTCTGGCCATAGGTTGTTTTCCCAAGCTTCAGTGTACAGCCCCACGTCCGTGCACATATGGCAGCACTAATCAGGCTTAGTGACTTACCAGAAGGAGACGAGGAAGAGGAGAATGGGGAGGAAGCAGAAGACATGAAGTTGGGAGGAGAGGTATTGGATAGGATGTAGGGGAACTTAGAGGGGGAAATAAGGGTAGATATGACCATCTTGTTTACATTTATGAAATTCTCAGAGAATTAATGTGGAAAACATATACACCATACATGTTGCGAGCCAAGTAGTAATTGTGCAAGAAGCTTCTAAGATATAGAAGTGATCGGTAAAATCCTTATTTTAAATAGGGGTAGAAGCCAGATATGGTGGCACACAAGTTTAATCACAGCATTGGAGAAGCGAAGGCAGAGGTTCCCAATGTGTTCAAGGCCATCCTGGTCTACAAAGTGAGTTTCAGGACAGCCAGTGTTACACAGAGAAACCCTGTCTCAAAAAAAAAAAAAAAAAAAAAAAAAAAAAAAAAAAAGCCAAAACCAAAAAGGGGTGAGGGGGAGGAAATACAAAGTGGTCATATAAAAGAAATGTAAATGGCTTTTAAGTACATGAAAAATTATAACTATGTTCACAATAGTATAAATAAAATCTAAATGGTGATTACCAAAACTTGCTAGAAGAAACTATGTCACATACTCCTACCATAACTAAAGCTCTTCAATGACTAGGAAGGAGAAGTTGGCAGCATGGAAGAAATCTACACATACACTTCCTTCATCCCAGTGACATTATTAGGTTCTTTCAGGGTTGTAGTTCAGGGATACATGGATGGAGTTGCATGCAAACCTCTCATTGATTGTATAACTCAGTAGTTCAGAAACCCTCTCTCTACCCTTTTCTCATAGCCTCATCATGAGTACAGCTGTTTGCCACTTCAGCCTTGGCCTTGACCATGAAGTCTATTCTGACCACTAACATCTGAGTAGAAACAACCAGATTCCAAAATGAAATGTGGGGCTGGAGAGATGGCTCACCTGTGAAGAGCACTGACTGCTCTTCCAGAGGTCCTGAATTCAATTCCCAGCCACCACAGGGTGGCTCATAATTATCTGTTATGGGATCTGATGCCCTCTTCTGGTGTGTCTGAAGATAGTGACAGTGTACTCATATACGTAAAAGAAATAAGTCTTAAAAAGAAAGAAAAATGGGTCTTAGGAGACATAAATAACTATTTGTCAGGTCAATTCAGGTGTGATAGTTATTTGCTTGTGATGAAATTTTATAAGAAAAGGTGTAATGAAGGAGCCATTATGTGTGAGTTAGCAAGTAATTGGGAGTCAACCAGATGTCCACCAGTCGGGAGTTAATAGAATAAACATTGACGGCATGGGCTCCATGCTTAAGCTTCTTTAATAGTAAAAACCATCATCAGTTAATGTGACTGATTTAAAGTGATCATAACCAACCATTTCCTTTGAGAATCATCAAATGTTGCTATACACACAGCTTCTAGTTTTGCATAATATCATTAACATTAATCAAGGTAGTGTGCGTTGTCTGTACCACCTCTAATCAATCAGGAAGTGTGAGTTTAAACCTGGATTCTTATTGAGAACCGAACCGTGAGCGACTCTAATCTAAGGGTCTCAGACTTCCTTTCAGTGGGAAGGGTTCTCATCTCTTAAAAGCCAGCACTGTGAATGACAAACTTTTGCTGATGGTGCATGCCAGCTGATTCAGACTTTACTGCTTTCTGCAGTTGCTGTTAATAGCAGGAGGTCAAGGTAGATCAGGGCTCAGAGCAGTACTTACTCAAGCTCTGATTTCTGCTTCATCATTTCCTCACAGTTTGAATCATGATCTATCTACACAGCCCGTGGAAAACTCATATTCCCTGCTGCATCTGAGTTAAAGAAACCTACAGGAAGAGTTGCTTTTACCAGGATGGAATAAATGTGAAATTCAATACTTGTAAGACCATGGGCATTGGTTGGCTGTTTCTTCTCTGACTTCTGTATCTTTTTAATGAAAGTGTATTGACATTTTTACAAGAGACTGTTATCACCTGTGAATGGCTCAGAGGTGATGCTGCATAAAAGGTTCTGTTAACCTTGTCTAATCTAGGTGTGTACTTTGTATTTGATTTGCAATTACATATTCTTTTTTTCCAGTAAAAATGATTACAGATCCCATGATGGTCCTGTGACTTGACATGTGTCCTAGTTTCATTTCTGCTGCTTTGATGAAACCCTAGGAAAGAAAGCAACTTAGGAAAGAAAGGATTTATTTTTAGCTCACAATTCCAGGTTACAATTTACAACAGTAGGAGAGTCAATGGGACGGGAACTTTCTCTAGTTTTTTTCATAGTCTGTGGACCAAACCTAAGGAAGGATGCCTCCCAAACTGGAATGGACCTTTTCACATCAATTAACTTAATCATGATGCTCTCCCCCAAAAGATGTGCCTATAGGCCAACTTGATGTAGGCAATCCTTCACAGAGACTCTTTTCTCAGATGATTCTAGATTGCATCAAGCAAGTTGACAGTTAAAAGTGACCATCCTGTTTCCTTGTGTGTATGTGTTATGTGGGATGTTTGCTTTTCGATCTCATTATCAAACACAGCCCTGTGTTTATTGTGGATTATGAATCAGATGTCAGATATATCACATATGAATGGAAGTCACCAAAGTCAAAAATTAGAGTTAAAAAATAACCCCTATACTACAAACTGCATCAATTAGAATGCTTATATTTAATACCAGAGAGACATTAATCTAAGAAAACATCTATAACAGGTTAAGTAGTAAATATTCAGAGCCCTTTAGACCACAGAAACTCTATGCTATATATCCTTTATTCTCATGAAACTGAAAATGCCATTCCTAGATTAAAGGTAGTAGGAATAATGAAGTCAGTAGTATCTTAAGCTAAACACTGTCTATAGGTACCACCTACCTAATGATGGAAATTTAAAAAGAGAACCAAAAGGTTCAAGTTACTTCCACATAGTGGAACTGGTTAAATGACATTTCAGAATATTTATAGGCAAATGCATCAATATCTTTCTCATCTGTTCAGGCTATCATAAAATAGAAGGCTTATAATCATAGAGACATATTTGACATGGTTCTAGATGCTGGTCGAATACAAAGTCTCTGTCAGGTTCAGCAATGAGAGCCTACTTCCTGGTACCATCTAGAAATAGTACTTTCTTAATATGCCTGAAAAAGGGAGACAAGGTATGTGTGTGTGTGTGTGTGTGTGTGTGTGTGAGAGAGAGAGAGAGAGAGAGAGAGAGAGAGAGAGAGAGAGAGAGAGAGAGAGAAAGATACCTTATGTAAGGACAGTGATACCTCACAGGTGGGTTCCAACTACCACAGGTTTCTCGTCTGGGATTAAGTTTCAATGTGCTTATTTGGAAGTAGAGGACACAGCCTCTTAGAAGATAAAATTTACAATGTTTGATATCTTTTATTTATTTATTTATTTATTTTTGGTTTTTCGAGACAGGGTTTCTCTGTGTAGTTCCGGCTGTCCTGGAACTCACTCTGTAGACCAGGCTGGCCTCGAACTCAGAAA